>OX940975.1:35369307-35562524 GCA_954871275.1 Leptopterna dolabrata | reverse complement strand
AATGGGGTTAGCAATGGTGTTTTAATAAATCGAAGTGAAAGAAGTCGATGATGAAGATTCGGCACCAGAGTCGTGGGTCGGTTAGAGTTGGGTTCAGAATTGGGTGCAAGTAATGGGTTCCAGGTTTGGGTTCAAGTGACGTATTTGGGGTCACTTTTGGGGCCAAGGCTCAATAGCTAGAGAAGACGAACGGAGGTTCTGAAACAGAATGGGACAATTTCCTTAGTACTTCCGTCCGGATAATTAAGTTTGTAGGAAGCCTGAAGGGCGCTACCATGTGAAAAGAAAGTCGGGGCCCTACCTCCTCTGGAAGTTGGTTTCGATTTGGTCCTGGGTAGCTCCTCGGGTTATACCCTGGCTTCTTGTCTGACTCGTCCTCCTGTAACAGAGTATTCTCATGGCAGTATTGGGTTCACTCGCGGTTTGGGGCCAATGAGTACTTCCTGGCTGAATGTTCAATTTTTGCTAATAACTCTTCCAAAATCCCACGCTACTCTTGTCACTGCACTGTCACCTTAATTCGCAAATCCAAGTTAAAACCAATTCAATGTCCAGGTCACTACTCAACAGGGTCAATCACTGGGGTCCATATGGCGGCTACAAACTCTACTATTGTTTCACAGGTAAGGGGATCGCAGATGTTGTTCTCAGTTGGAGTCTCAGGAGGAAGGTGTCATGGCGGCGGGCAGCGGGGGGTACCTGGTTGGTCGCATCCCCTCTGTTACATAGGGGAAAAAGGTGTGCATACGGCCCCCTCTCCATCATCCCTCCAACTGCCTGAGTCCAAATTGCTGGTGTACTGCCCGAGTCAAATTAAAGATGTGGTCTTAATTAAATATTCTGACTGTACACCTAACCGACCTAAAATATATCATGATTGGAAGTACCAATCATTAGGTATTTATCAATATTAGCTGTCTGATCTATATTAGCAGGTGGACACGAGGACAGATCCTTGATGGTCCCCATGTGAATTTGATCAAAATCGGACGAGAACTTTCGTCCGCCCGAACGCATGCACGAACGCGAAAACCTATAAGAAAATGCCTCACCTTGGTGGAATTTCTTCTATAATGTAAGATATAGGTATATTATTCTTTCATTAGAAGTTGTATTGATATTTCTCTCGTCTCCCTGTTTGAGAAACGCTGATGTAGTGGCTAGAATGAGGAAGCTATGCGCTACACTCTGGCGGACATTTCTTCCCGTAATGATTTACTTAGTTCTGTTTTGATATATATTCATGTGGTGAATGGTAAGTTCGAGGAAGGTTTTGGGAAGGTGAGGTTAAAGAGGTGAGCTTGAGAAGATGAGGTTTGGATGAGGAGGTGAGAGAGGAGTGCGAGAGCGTATCCGCCCGGCTTTCACCTCCTTGGATGCATCTCTAGGATAGGAAAAATATCCCTCCGGTTTTTCAGCACCTTGGATATTGGGATAAGGAAATATCCTTCCAGTTTTCACCTTGGGCGAAGAAGGGGAGGTTGGCACCCTCCAGCCTACCGGCAGGCGTTGGTGTTTCCCTTTGAGGGTGGGGGCTGGGAAGTCACAGGGAGTTTTTGCACTTCGGGCCTGGGGACCCAAATGTGGCATGGTACCAGCAGTGGGTGGGGGTGGATGACTGCTGTGATTTTGGAGAGGGTCGGTCGTTGTGGTGGTGGGGGTGGTGTGATGCCTCGGTTGGGAGGGCGGCTTCTGAGATGGACGGAGGGGGCTGCGATGGGTTATTGGCAGAAGCCAAGCAAGAGTGAGGGCGGCGGTCGGTCGGTGGTCGGGACCTCATGGACGGCAGGGAAAAGCGCTGATCTCATATATGGTGTCGGCAAGATGGAGAAGGGCTCCCGTCGTCAGTGTCGAGGTGAGCAGGCAGTGCTTGTAGTTAGAAGGTTCTTGTGATGTCGGTGGGGGGGGGGGGGGGGGGTATCGTGGAGCTGGTGTCGGAGCCTTCGGAAAAGGTGGCTGGGCTTCAGGTCGCTGAGTTGCTGGGGCTGGGAGAGGACGGAGATATGAGCGAGTTTGGAGGGATGGTAGAGGGGGATGAGGCGAGCACACAAGTCGTCATAGGTGATGGCTGAGTCGGGTGAGATGTCTGCCCGTCTGGAGGAGGTTGTGGTAGGGCAGGAGTATGTAGTATTTGGACTTCTGAGCCATGATGTTCGAGGCAGAGAAAGCTGTGTTGAGTTGGAAGAACGGGAGGGTGGGGTCGTGTGCATAGAAGGGCGGCAGCGGGAGTGGGATGGCCGTGGAGGCGGTCATTAAGTCGGCGGTGGAGTGCTGCGGTTAGTTCTGCATTTTTGGCTAAACGTCGGGGTCACCACTGTGGTGAATGGTAATCTTGAGGTACGTTTGGGAAGGTGAGATTAAAGAGGTGAGGTTGGGAAGGTGAGGTTAAAGAGGTGAGGTTGGGAAGGTGAGGTTAAAGAGGTGAGGTTGGGAAGGTGAGATTGGATGAGGAGGTGAGAGAGGAGTGCGGCAGTGTATCCACACGGTTTTCGCCTCCTTGGATGCGTCTCTAGGATAGGAAAATATCCGTCCGTTGTTCACGGTCCGTCCAGTTTTCACCACGTTGGATATTTGGAAAAAGCGCTCGTCTGATTTTCACTACGTTGAGTGCTGGGAAGGAAAGTTCTCGTCCGGTTTTCACCATGTTGAGAACGTAGGGTGGAGGAGAAGGGTGAGTTGAAGAGGATGAGGTAACGTAAGAGAGAGAGAAGGCTCTGGTTCAAGAGAAGTCGGTCGAATGTCAAGCCCGGTCCACCAACAGCCGATAGAAACCGTTAGGAGCTGCTGGAGGGAGAGCTACCTGGCCTCGTCCCTTGCATCGCGCAGCTCGACTTCTCCGCGTCTTTATTTGTAAAAATCTAACCTATTTAAAGGAATGGTATATTTTAAGGGTACTGAAATAATAGATAATAATATATATAATAATAATATAATAATATATAAATATAATAATATTCAACGAAAACTCAGATTGGAATGAATAATTGTAGAAGTGGCGTGTTTTCCGACCATGGCAATAACCATATGACATGGCGAATTATAACATTTTCCCCCTCTTGAATTTAAACGTAATCTTCCAGATATTTGGGGGGTTGCCTCCTTCTTTCGGAACGCCGCAGTTCTGGCTCCGGGGTTTCTACTCTGGTCTGTGACGGAGGCGGGAGCGGAGTTTGTGGAGGTTTCGAAGATTCGTCGTCGAAGCTAGGTCTAGGGGAAGTTGGAGGCGTCGACTCGTCACGGTTGTTTCCAGGTGATCTGGTATATTCTTCATCAGGAATGAAGAGTGGAATCTCGGTGGTTTTGGCTTCCCCTGCTGGCGCTAAGTGGCGGTTAGACACCGTCGTCTCTCTGCCATCAGCCAGGCGCACATGAGAATAGTCGGGGTTCGCTTCGAGGAGGTCCACTAGTTCGACTGCGGGATCGTACTTACTACCTTGAGAAGGTAGCCGTTTCATCAGAACACTGCCTGGTGTTGTTAGCCAGGTAGGAAGCGATTGTCCATTTGCAGATTTACGTGGATGGTGGATCATCCTCTCATGAGGAGTCATATTAGTTGTCGTACACAAGAGTGACCTGACAGAATGGAGGGCCTGAGGTATGACCTGCTCCCAGTTCTTGATGTCCAAGCCAGCCGAGCGGATTGCCAATTGTATTGTTTTCCAGACTATACCATTATACCTCTCGACTTGGCCGTTTCCTCTCGGGTTGTATGCCGTAGTTCTGCTGGTAGCTATACCTTGAGCTGTCAAGAAATTTTTAAGCTCTACAGACATAAAGGCTGCTCCCCGATCAGAGTGGATATACGAAGGCATTCCGAAAATTGAAAACAGCTTCGTCAGGCGATCTATTACTGTGGATGCTGTCAAATCGGCGCAAGGGTAGACAAAGGGAAAACGAGAGTACTCGTCTACTATCGTTAGTAGATAGCGATTTCGTGATGAGGAAGGAAGAGGTCCCTTGAAATCCAAATTAAGTCTCTCAAATGGTGCCGTCGCTTTGACAAGGACTCCTTCATTCCTATAGAATCTGGGTTTGAGTTCCGCACAGTCATTGCAGCTTGAAGTCATTCGCTTAACATCGTCAACGGAGTACGGCAAGTTCTTACATCGAATGAAATGTACCATTCTTGTGACCCCTGGGTGGCACATGGTCTTGTGTAGCTTGAACAGATCGGATGATGTTGTTGACGCACTGATTCGCGATAGGGTATCAGCAACAATATTGTCTTTTCCTGAACGGTAAACAATTTCATATTTGAAACATGCTAGATCCAAACGCCATCTCGCAATCTTTTCGTTCTTGATTTTACTGAGTCTACTACTATTGAACATGAACGAAACTGATTTTTGGTCTGTGACAATTCGAAAAGGACGACCGATGAGATAATGTCGCCACTTGCGAAGAGATTCTACGATTGCTGCAGCTTCTTTCTCTACAGCGGGTTGGTGAGGTTCAGATGCGGAGAGGGTTCTCGAGAAAAAGGCAATGGGCCGGCCTGCTTGGGACAACCTAGCTGCAATCGCATACTCTGAAGCATCGGTTTCAACAGTGAATGGCAATTTATCATCTATTGAAGTTAAAACTGCCTTGGATATGTCATCTTTAAGGGTCTCTACTAGAACTTGTACATCTGGTGTTAATGGAAAAGATTTTGTTAGAACAAGTGGACGAATTTTACCCGAAAACTTGGGAATCCACTTTGCAAAATGAGCGAACATTCCTAAGACCCGTTTGAGTTCCTTTGCATTTTTCGGAGCAGGCATCTCACGGAGTGGTTGCAATCGGTCCCCATCTTGTTTGATAGTATTATCTACAATATTGTATCCTAGTAGATTGATGTTCGTTTGTGAATATTTTGACTTTTGTTCGTTAATGGTTAAATTATATTTTCTGACTGCTTTTAGGAAAGCCTTGAGATTATCATCGTGTTCTTCCTGAGTCTTGCCGCAAACTGTCACATCATCTAGATAGGCATAGGTCTCCTTTAGGTTTTCCTGTTTGATTATCGTATTGATGAATTTCTGAAAGGCCGGTACTCCATTTGTGACACCGAAAGGGATACGTTTGAATTGATACAGAGTACCGTCGGCTTCAAAAGCAGTAAACAATTTTTCGCTCTCCAAAATTGGAACTTGATGATATGCAGATTTTAGATCTATAGTGCTGAATATGTTGTTCTTCGATACTTGTTCGATAATTTTCTCTATTTTGGGTATGGGATAAGCGTCAAGCTGAGTGTACCTATTAATAGTCTGGGAATAATCTATGCACATTCTTTTCTTCCTTACTTCGCTCTTGACTACCAACACTTGAGCTCTCCAGGGCGATATGCTCTCCTCTATCACCCCATCTGCTATCAATTTCGAAATTTCGGATTTAATGAATTCGGTGTCTTCTTTGGAATAAAAACGTGATTTAATAGCAATCGGTTTGCAGTCAGGAGTAAGGTTCGTGAAAAGTGAAATAGGTGGCACATTAGCTGCTGCTAGATTACATATAGAAAGTGGAGCCTCAAGTCCTCCCAATTTCATTTCAAGTGAACAGTGTCTTGCTAATAAGTCATGTCCGATTATGACATCAGCACAAAGGTTTTTCATGATGAGAAGCGTAACATTTTCGTGAATGTGTTCTTGAATTCTCAATTTGACCTTACAACATCCTTCTACTGTTGAGGACGGGGCGGAACTCGCCATTGTGATACGTTGATTTGAAGGTAAAGTACGAACTTGAAATTTGCTGACTAAAGTGTGATCAATGAAACTAGTCGTGCTTCCTGTGTCGACTAGAGCCTTGCAATTGAAATTATTTATCTGTACAGGTACTATAGCTTTGCTGAAGGTAGCACCTACTGAAGCAGCTGTTGTAAATGTAGCTCCTAAGCCTTCAGATATTTCAGTACTCGCGGTTTTCTTAGAACCGGGTTTTGACTTACAAACCGTGCTGTAATGTCCAATCTTACTGCATTTACTGCATGTCATTCCGTTTGCAGGACATCGGCTGCGAGGGTGTCGTTTCTGACCGCAAAATTAGCATGAGGATTTAGCCGCTGCAGTAATTGGATTTTCATCATCGACCTCTTTTTTGGCATCGTTCTCGCGAATCGCCGGTGCTGCTACTGAAAATTCATTAGTTTGAGAGAATTTGAGGGAATTATAATAAGCAGATTCCAAAGCCCTAGCTTGATTTACTGCTTCACTGAGCGTCAGACTTTTGTTCTCTAGTAATCGTTGACGTATTGAGTTTGAAGCCAGTCCATTTATCAATGCGTCTCGAACGTGCTCTTCATGATTCGTCTTGGCATCTACTGCTTGAAACTCACACTCTTTTCCGCGAAGGTTTAGTGCCTGTAAAAATTGATCTACCGACTCGCCTGGGTTTTGCTTTCGAGTGGCTAAGCAGTATCGAGCGTAAATTACGTTTTTTGGCTGAATAAAAATACTTTCAAGATCTCTCATTGCCGATTCAAGCGTTTCATGATTATCCACCAACTTATGGATTGAAGGAGATATGTAATTAGTAAATAAACAAAGTTTTACCGCATCGCTGAGGGGTTTGTCGACGTCGTTCTCGCAAATCGTGAGGAAGTTCCGAAACTTCTTCTTCCAATGGAGGAATTCCTCTTGAGCGGTGCTTGAGGTTGGATCCGCCGATAAACGTGCAGGCCGTAGATATTTATCCATTGTACCTCTTTTTTTACAGTTTTCGTTGAATAAATTGAAATAATAGAATCGCCTCGAATAATAGGCTTTATTCAACGAAAACTCAGATTGGAATGAATAATTGTAGAAGTGGCGTGTTTTCCGACCATGGCAATAACCATATGACATGGCGAATTATAACAGGTACCATGACAATGCACAACCTAGATTTTGAGAAAATCAAGAAATTCATAAATTTTGGGGCTCGGAAAAACCAACTTACCCTCACTACGATCCAATTTGTAGTAGTGTTGGATTCAGCTTTAAAAACACGGTAAATCAGAACGTCACCCCTAAGTGGAAAACTCGGGGCAGGTATAGGTGTGGTGAAAATAGAATAAAAACGAGGCACAAAAAGAGGGTGTATGAGACTGGGTGACTTCTAGTAAAAGTGTGCATGAGCCGAATAAAATTATAGCCCCATTATTTTTAATCGAGGCAATTAAGGTCAAATTGGGGGAAGCGAAGAGATTAGGGAAAAACTCTCCGAGGCCGAGAGCAAAAGCGGAAGGGATCTCCCGTGTGAAAACCCGTGTTTAGTGCGATTGTGTTAGGGTGGGCGTCCTGGTTTAGTCAAGAGGACCACAAGCGTTTTAGATAGGGAAGCTTGACGATGTGTGTCCAAGGGAGACCGCCATTCAGTGGCTTATCTGTCCACTACCTTATAATCACCGGTGGTCAGTGCGCTGTGTTTGTTTAGGTGCCTAATCTCGCTCTGTTCACGAGCATAGCGTCTTTATAGCCTCCGGTACACCGCAACGGGGGAAGAGGCGCATCTTGAGAGGCCATTTCCATTATTCTACCAGTTATACTGTGCTGGCGCCGTATAAATTCGGCCGGTTAATTAATATTACAGTCAGAATTCCATTAAAGTCACCCCATGGTATATACTCTGTACCATCACTAGCCATAACTGCTGTTAAATGTAGGGGTTGAGAAGATACATTTTTGTGCAACCATCAAAATTGTGAACAAAGCACATGCAGAACAGCATAAACTAAAATAGAGTGATGCGGAGTGATTCCGAATCCGTAAAAAATATTATTAAGATAAAAAAAGCAAAACATGTTTTAGCAACTTTTTACAAAATTCAGATAACAAAACAGTTCTTATTTCGAACAAAGTAGACAGTGACTTCATTTAGTAAATAATTAAATTTTGATGAAGGCTTAACTGCAGTTTTTGAAAAGGAAGTTTTGGTACCATAGGGAATAGTGCCTACAGCAACAATTTTGCTTTATTATTTTCAACAATGAACCTTTGGGATCGAGCATGAAAAAAAAAAGTTTAACCCCCTCAAAATTTGATGGCTTACGTTTCAAGGTACATATATGTAGGATCCGAAAGTTCAATAAAAAAATTTTCTGTCAGTCCGCCGTGCGCCGTATTATAAATGAGAATGAATGACATACATTAGGAACATAATGTAATTATCAATAAGCATAATTATTATTATGTACATCCTGAAGTATTATCACAACAACTACTCATGATCACTTGGAATTACTCATGCCCTAATCGAATGCTAAGACAATTCCCCTTCGATAGCCAAGCCACCCTGCAGAACATTGCCATAATTATGATAAATGAGTGAGTATGCATAGAAGTATAACAATTGAAGAAGAACAGCTGTTGAATTATAACAACTGTGGTCTACAATTTTGCTCGGAATGGACATAAAAAATGACTGTGACGTAGACCCTCTGCTAAATTCAGTCGGCTAGGATCCAGAAAAGCCTACAAAATATCACGTCCCCTCTCAGACAAGCTCTTATGAGAGGACGAAAAAGAGAACGGTGTTGTGTGGGGACAAGAAGGGATCTACTTCGTCCCCTTCCAACATATAAAACCTAATGCTTTTCCTTCAGGCCTTCGATCCATAACTTATAGATAATTTTATCAGGAGGCTCATCGTAGTTGGAGATGGGATGAAGCTCTGAGAGAGATAAATCCCCTTTTCGTTTTCCGAAGGGGAACAGGGAAGCGGCTTCATGACAAATAGGCGTTCAGCCTACCGGGAACATGGACTCACCTAACAGTCTTTCACGTCAAACCAAGGCTTGAAGTTTGAAAACTTAGGGGTGAGCTCTAGGTCTGAGCGGTGGTATAAGATTGGTATTTATGAATGGTGAATCCCGCCGTACGTATGGACAACACGCATGGTCAACAAGGTCAGAGCAGCATATGAGGCCACAGCACCCCATGGTCCCTATGCACCATATTCGTATCATAGAACTTTCACAGAAATAAATAAAATATAGTACTCTGATTGAATCTGTGTATCAAATATGAACTTCAAGGTATTTTATTTCTTGAATTTAAACGTTTTTTGGATTAGGTAGTTGTTATCTACCTAATATAGAATCTAATCGGCCATAATGGCGTAAACGAGGTCCACAATAAAGCCGATTTTCACGATATTAAGCCGAGGTTCACTATAAAGTTAGTGCCCTCAATATGGTACCGTGTTCTCGGTGTACTGGGCTACTGATTATTGATATTTATAATGTTATTCTTTTAGTTATTGCCTTAGGCTTAGCTTGTTCATTATTTTAGTAGATCATTATTAATGTTGGTAATAGGGCCCGCAGAAAATAGGGCGGGCGAGAACTGGCCGTGCACTGCCTTCTCGATTGCGAGGATCATGGTTGGTTTCTTACGGTTTTCTTGGAGTCGGCTAACCGTCAGAAAAAGCCAGTGCGAACGAATGTTTTTCAAGTTATATCTTGGAGCTGGGTCTCTCATTATCCCATTTTGATACATAATTCTTACTATTTTATTTCCTTATCTCTTTTCCTGCTTTTGGTCAGTTCGTTATGATTGCTTTAGATTCCAACGTTCTCTCAGTGAATTCATTTTCATATTTCTTCACTATTTTGATTAGAAGAGGTGTTGAGTGGGTCATAAAACCGTTAATAGGTGCATACTCATTTTATTACTTCTCAGTTGGTTCCTAATTTATTGAAGATTCCCCCTGTTGAGGCTAGGAAGAAGATAGAATCGTCGAGAAATGGAAATACCTACTCATAAATCGAGGAAGTGGGATTTGCATTCATTTGCCGTTTAAGAGGTTGGAGAGGACACTGTAACCTCTAAGATCCTTACCAGAAAGACTTCACCCTTACCACTGGAAACAGCGAAGGGGCTTCAAGGGAGGCAAAGAGGATTAAGGGTTCAGTTTAATTACTCCCACGCATTGCATTCTTTTATTTGGAGAAACAAAGACTTTTTGAAATGGCTCCGAATTCAACATTAAACGTAATAAGTCCAATTGAATTAGCGTTTTGAATTAATTAATTTGCTACATGTTTGTTAGTCAGACAGATGTTATGTTTTCATACGGATTTTTCCCAAGTACATCTCAAACTACGACGGGTACAACAGTTCATTAATTTTTGGATCATAACTTTCATCTTCAAATCGGTGCTCCAGCGCAAGGTGTTTATTTTGCACTACAATTATTCATTTCTTTTCACTAATAGAGACGTGCGCAAACAAAAACTGTGCCTCATTCATGCAGTGGTGGTTCGCAACATTTTCTTTGCAACATTTCCTATTTACAATTATATACCCCGTCATGATACCTTTCTTCATATCGTCCATCACTAACCAAACAGCAGTTTTGGTTTACTGTTTCCAATAATGAACCCTAGGAATCGAGCACGAAAATTTTGTTTAACCCTCCCCTCCCCACCCGTCAAAATTTGATGGTTTCCTACATAGAATCCGATAAGGGAATAAGAACGCTGCAACTTATTAAACAACGGTTTATTATTTACCTGTATAGATGTCCCTTCTGCGTAGATCACGGTTTTCTGTGGTCAATACCTACCCTCGTGCTCCCCCCAGGAAAGCCCTAAATCGAGTACTGGACCCGGCTCGGGAATTACAGTTTCATAAAAATGCGCGGGATTAAATAATTCAATAATTAATTATTTAATGTTATTCATGAAGCATAACGTTTGTTCAGGTACAACAGTACGTATCAACAAAATCCAAAAGAGCCATCATTCTTCAAATGTAATAATATCACAGAACAACCAACTCGATTTCATATAGCCATCCATGATTATAATCAGGTGTTTCCTAGCAATGATATCTGGGCCGGATTTATACCGTTTCATTCATGATCATGTTGACGAAAACGGCTGGACGTAAAATGCTCCGAGTGGTCTCAAAAAATTCTTTAGTTTGAGATCAATCTAAAAGGACAATATTCAATATAAAAACCGTACTCTTCTATTGAACGTTTTCGAGCTACGACGTTCTGAAAATGTCAACCCCTATTTTTCACCCCTTAGAGATGATGACAGTAACGCCGAGCTTTGCGGACATACTAGACGCCAGATGGGATCTACAAACCAACCTCTTTCGATTTTTGGTAGGTACTTCTGCAACTTGAACAAACATTATGCTTCATGAATAACTGCAAATAATTAATGATTGAATATTGAATCCCGCGCATTTTTATGAAACTGTAATTCACAGGCCGGCTCCAGTACTCGATGTAGGGCTTTCCTGGGGGTAGCTCGAGGGTAGGTATTGACCACAGAAAACGGTGATCTACGGAGAAGGGGCATCTATACAGGTAAATTATTGCACAGCGGTTTATCACACAACGGTATCTTACAGAACGGTTTATTATTTACCTTATGCTTCATAGATAATAACAAGTAATTAGTGATAGAATTATTGAATCCCGCGCATTTTTATCAAACTATAATTCCCGAAGCGGTTCCAGTACTCGATTAAGGGCTTTCCTTGGAGGAGCTGGAGGGTAGGTATTGGCAACAGAAAACTGATCTTAGCTGAAGGGGCATCTATATAGGTAAATTATTACACAACGGTTTATTATTTACCTTATGCTTCGTGAATAACTACAAATAATTAATTATTGAATTATTAATCACGGCGCGTTATTGAATTATGCACATTTTTATGAAACTGTAATTCACGGGCCGGCTCCAGTACTCGATTTAGGGCTTTCCTAGGAGGAGCTCAAGGGTAGGTACTGACCACAGAAAACAGTGATCTACGCACAAGGTGCATCTATCTATAAGGGGAAATAATAAGCCGTCGTGTAATAATTTGCAGTGTTTTTTATTTCATGTTCACTTTCATGTACCTTGAAACGGAAACCACCAAATTTTGAGAGAGGGGAGGGTTTTTGGTTTATTATTCTGTGAATAATACACCTATGTAATCGCTCAGCAAAAAAATTTTATAACACCCCCTCAAAATTTTTTCATTTACGTTTCAAGGTGCGTAGATTCCAAAAATGCAATGTCCGTCCGCCGTCCACCGTACGCCGTACGCCGTCCGCCGTGTCACGTGTACTGGCTTCATTTTTGGTCTAAAAAAGTCGTTCTTTCGCACACATGCTCCATTTGGGCCCTAGTTGTGTCCTGAAACTTTTCAGCCCGATCGGAATATACCCAGGGGTGTTATGAGTGAAATTGTGTATAAAAATAGGTACTTTTTGTGTTTTAGTAACATATTAGTAAAATGAGCTTTTGAGGTAGGTATCGTTTTCCATTTTTTTGGGGACGAGAAGACCGAATATGAAGTCGATTTTGACCAAAGAGTGGAAAATCGAGGTTCTACCAAATGTTCAGCTCCCAAAATTGATTTTTTATGAGTCAAAAACCTGGGAAATCGTCTGAAATCACCATCAATTTGTATAATAACACTGGAAGTAGTATCAACACGTGGATCAAGACGATTAAATGGCACTACCAATGATCAAAGATAAATTGAAAAAAATAAATAAAGGAGCGTACCTACCTAATTCGATTTTTATGGGCCACAAATGGTGAAAACCA
Organism: Leptopterna dolabrata; assembly: GCA_954871275.1. Taxonomy (NCBI): domain Eukaryota; kingdom Metazoa; phylum Arthropoda; class Insecta; order Hemiptera; family Miridae; genus Leptopterna; species Leptopterna dolabrata. Next base: position 35,550,004 of record OX940975.1, on the reverse strand, counting down.
TCAGAAATAGCTATTTCAATTATTTCACATGAAATAAACAATAAATGAACAGCCAATATTTCTGTAGGTATGTCCAGTAGAATAATAAACCCATGTGACAAGGACTTTGCAGCGTTTTTTGAAATGTTCGATTCCAATGGTTCATTATTGAAAATAATAAACCAAAATTCCGTCCATCCGTCGGACCTTAGTTCCTTAGTTACCATGAACCAAAACTGGGCCGGTTGGTCCGTGAAGCTCAGCTTTATTGTCAGTCGAAGAACGGGAAGACGAGAAATTAAAACGTAAACAAACTTGGTTCTTATGTTCTTATTTCTTCTATAATATGTTCTTATTTTTTCTATGTTTATTTCTTAATGCCCATACTCGGCTATGTCAGACATGGTCTTGTACGGCGGAAGATGTTTCTTGGGTGTTTCATCTCCGCGGTAGAAGATAAATTAATTATGAACTTGAAAGGCGGATCTAGAACAGAAAAGTGGACTGTTAGTGGAAACGGGGGAGCCGCCAGGGACCCGATGGAACAGAAATTTGATACCAACTGCCACTCGGAGCGCAGCGATCGTTTTGCACGAGGATCATTATACCTACGTAATGTGATATTTGATGATGGTTGACTTGAATACTGAGGAACACTCATGATAGATCAAAACATGACTGTGCTGGTGGCAAAAGGTATCTTGACCATGTTCCTCACATCACACGTTTATACCTGTCAGTTAATTTGAAATGTTGGTACACCTTTCCCTCTCCTCTGGACACGTCTGCCTCTGAATTGCCTTTCTGAAGAAATGTTTAAAAAAAATGCGTTGCCGTAGGGGGCGTCTAGCCGCCAGTGGTTTGTGTTCATGACGGTACGTTTATTGTCGAATGAAATCTGGGGGACACCCCCAGACCCCCGGATTATAACAGTTTAGATCAAGGATCAAAGCAAGGAAACATGGAACATGTTTTTCGAATAGGTACAAGATAACAGAGGATATGGAGATATGTAGAAAAACGTCTGCCAGTTCGATTAGGCACTATTATAGCTTCCTCACTTGAATCACATGGACGTATAGACTAGTTGGGTAGGTTCGTTATGATACGGGACGATCTGCAATCCAACCCGCGTGTACCCTCAAAATTTCATCTCTCTACGACTATTTTTCGCGTAGTTAGAAGCGTTATAAGGAAACGGTCAACATTTCATGTTAGCGGATGCGGAGAGGGAAATTACAGTAAGATTCCAATGAAGTTCATACGGAACCATCGATGTATTATACTGATCGACCCTCCAAATGTGAACTCATTTCAATGATAATTAAGGAGTTATGGGCACTCCAAGTATTTCACGTTTGCGCATGCGCAGACTAAACGATTTTCATGATTTTGAAACGGGACCATCTGCGATCCAACCCGCGTATATCCTCAAAATGTCAGCTCTCTGCGACTATTTATCGCGTAGTTAGAAACGTTACAAGGAAATGGACAACATTTCATGTTCGCGCATGCGTAGATCAAAGTTACATTACCATTCCAATGAAATTGATTTGGAACTACCAAAGTATTATTCCTGACCGACCCTCCAAGTTTGAATTGATTTCAACGATATTTAGGGTAGTTATGGGTGTTCCAATTATTTCACGTTTGCGCATGCGCAGACGAAAGTTACGGTACTTTATCAATGATTTTGGTATGGAACCATCTGTGACTCAACCCGCACCTGCCCTCGAAATTTCAGCCCACTTCGACCATTATTACGGGTAGTTATGGGTGTTGCAAGGAATTACCGCAGACAGAAAGACACGGAACCAAACATGTTCCTCGATGTCTGAAACGGAAAATGGTATTTGGAAATTCTCATTTTGGAGGACATGCACTTTTTTTTAATCAATCACGAATCCAAGGCTTCCCTGCCTTCGGTAGTGAGGAAGCAAAAAAACGTCGTGGGATTTCCAAGCCTCCAAGCAAGGGGAGCGGTGTTCCCCTGGACTGGACGAGGACGTTTTCGAGCCTGGTTTACTCCCGTAAAAACATGTTCCATGTTAACAGCTCGGGTTTTCGGTGAAAAAAAGAAAAGAAAAAAAAGATTCCAGCGGAGTTTGAACCAGCAACATTCTGCTTTGTAAGCAGATGCTCTGTTTCCAAGTTTGATCAGCAGAATGTGAAGCCCGGTAACTCATGATAATTTGCCGACCATCGAGCTACTACTTCAAAATATGGGCGGTCAAGTCGTTGTCCTTCCTGGTGGGAGGTACCGACCCCAGTAAAACGGATTTCCTAAACGTGGACATCTTCTTTATATTCCGACAAGTCTTTGGTACAGGGTTATGTGAAGTGTAGCGGACAAGTGAATCTGATAAATGGTTGATTTGCGGGGGAGAGGGCGGGACATTGTGAGAAAGTGAGCCTACCGGCCTCGTGATGTGATTACGATCTTGCGAGACCTGCATCCTCAATACTCGTATGGGCTCCGGGGGTCTAATTGGACACCCGCGTCCGATGCTCCTTCACGGGAAATCTGATACTGTCCCCTTCAAAGGTGTCTCGACGCTGTGTAGCGCACTCGACTGGAAATAGAAACGCTGCAAATTATTACACAACGGTTTATTATTTACCTGTATAAGATGCCCGTTCAGCGTGGATCACTGTATGATTCTGTGACCAATATACTTACTCTCGCGCTCCCCTTAGGAAAGTCCAAAATCGAGTAGGTACCTACTGGAGCAGGCCGGGCAATTGCAGTTACATAAATAATATGCGGTGGCTTCAAGAATCCTGTCACTGATATTATATGTGGTTATCCATGAAGCTTTCGAACCCAGCCAGCTCTCTATTCATATTCCTCACGCCCATTAAGAATCTACCATTCAAGTTCCAAAATTGAGAACCAATCTCATCGCCCATTTCCGCTTTAACTTGGTAAAGGACTATTTTCTAGTCCGGGGGAATTCGTTTTTTTTCGGTATGGCTGTATTTATTTCCAAACTAAGTTTTCTGCACGTATTGTTCAAAACGTTGAATGACCATTTCGATAAGAAGTTTTCAATAAAAGGCATTGAAGAACTGTGCCAAAACCCCCCCATGACAGCAGAGGCAATTCTGGGAGGGAGTTAAACAATAACGGATAATGCCTCTAAAAAATGGGAAGGGAGAGTAAGTGCGAAGTGTCACATACGGTCGGTGACAAAAAAAATCATAATGAAGGGAGCGGGGGTAACCCGTGAGTTGCCCTTGGTAGGGTAGTCCAGTTATGATGAGAGTGAGGATAATTCGGTAAGTACTTCCTTCCCTTCTGTATTTTATATATTTGCACTTTTACCGACAAGAAGGGGGACGAGCACCAAAGAAGACAAAAAAGGGGGGGAAACTCGACTGCCCTCCGTATAGTACAAAACGGCTATCGAAAAGGCCTGGAGCGCTACCTTCTTTTTTAACGGCGGTCTTCGGAATGACCGTCATCAACGGCAGCTTTTATCACCTTCTTCAGTTTCCTTTTTCCCCTTCAGTTATCAAGACGGGAGTTCACCTTTTTATCCCTGCCCTATCATTGGCATTATCCTTATCATCTGCTGTTGTGTTTCCAACAACACTGCTTCATCATCTGTGATGATTATTACCAGACCTAGTGTATTCACATATGTTAACCACAGTTACCAAAACGTTCATACTTTCTTATTTCTCGTAAATTCGTACTTGGAATTGTACGATGTATTTTCATTTATTAAAACCTTAGAAAGGTGTTAATACCGTTTTCATTACAATTTAATAAACGAAAAAATGGACAAGTACTTGAAACCGGATCGCTTTGATGTTGAACCCTCTGCAACATCAGCAGACAAGAAGTGGTCGCACTGGAAGAAGCCGTTCGCAAATTTCCTGAATCAATTTACTGAACCAACTGATGCCAGTAAGCTGCAGTTACTTACTAATTATATAACTCCTGAAGTTTATGAATACATAACCGAATGCACAACCTACCAGCAAGCAATAAACTTACTAGAAACTGTTTACATCAAACCCAAGAATGAAATATACGCTAGGCATTGCTTAGCTACTAGACGACAGCACGCTGGTGAATCAGTAGACCAGTACTTACAGGTACTCAAGCAAATGAGTAAAGACTGTAATTTCAAGGACGTGACAGCTAAAACTCATCGCAACGAGTTCATCAGAGAAGCCTTTATTAGCGGTTTACTATGCCCACAAATTCGTCAACGACTATTAATTAGAAAACAACTTTGACATTAGATGGGGCATTTGACCATCAAGATCACTAGAAATGGCAGTGCAACATTGTGCAACTTACTCTGGGTATTCAACACCTACGGCTGCTGCGGCTAACAAGTAAGTACCCTGAACCCGAAAACACTTCAGCTGCTCTCTGGATCGGAAAATGTTATTTCTGTGGTGGTCCACGACACCAGAGATTTTCCTGTCCTGCTAAAGATGCTACTTGCACATTTTGTTCCAAGATTGGACATTACTCTAAAGTCTGTAAATCTAAACCTAAATCTACCCCCAACACCTCTGCTTCAATTGACTCCTCAGTAGCCACTATCTTAGCTGCTAGTCTAGGGAGTCTAAATACAGCAATTACAGACATTGCAGTCAATGGGGTAATATTACGTGGCCTAATCGATACAGGAAGCTCTCTCTCATTCATCAACAACTCTTTTGTCAATAGAATAGAATCAAAAGTCCTACCATACACTGGACGAATTTCTATGGCAAATTCGACACTCTTTTCTGAAGTGTTAGGGCAATGCGAGTTACCCTTGGCATAGCTGACAACTCTTACATACACGTTCCTATGCTCGTCATGAGAGATCTCTTTGCATGATGTTTTGAAAACTCATTCATCAGTCGAGATAAAATTTCGTGGTTCGCGTCCTCCTCTAAAAATCTGTAGTCTGGCAGTAGCCAAAGTCGAACCAGTGGCACTGTTTGCTAATCTCACTCCAAATTGCAAACCACTCATTACTAAATCCAGGAAACATTCAGAGCAAGACAACAAATTTATAGATGCAGAAATACAAAAACTCTTGGAGGAAGGAGTGATTGAACCAAGCAACTCGCCTTGGTGCGCACAAGTTTTTGTCGTGAGAGATGGACGGCACAAAGCTAGGATGGTGATCGACTATTCACAAACAATAAACCGTTTCACATTACTCGATGCTTACCTATCCCCTACCTAGAATCGAAGAAATAGTATCCAAAGTGTCAGCTAACCTGGTTTTCAGTGTCATAGACCTGAAGAATGTCTACCATAAAGTACCCATTTTGGACTCAGAAATAATTTATACTGCTTTTGAAGCATCAGGAAAACTTTACCAGTTTCTTCGTGTACCATCTGGCGTAAGAAATGGAGTGGCGTGCTTCCAGAGGGTGATCAACTCCATTGACCATGACGAAAAACTAGATGGTACATACCCCTACCTTGACGATGTCACAATCTGTGGTAGAAATCAAGAAGAGCACGATAAAAATCTTAAGAAATTTGTGGATGCTGTAGAGAAGTACAACGACTCTGAACAAAGATAAATGCAAGTTTTCACTAACAACTGTTAGTCTGCTTGGCTACATTATAACTAACAAAACTATTAGGCCAGATCCCGATCGCTTAAAACCACTATACTTGAATTATCTATCCCTCATGATACGCCCACGCTGCAAAGGGCACTAGGTATGTTCTCGTACTACAGTCGGTGGATCCCACGTTTTTCAGACAAGATACGATCTTTACTATTGAAAACGGGATTCCCTCTCTCAGACGATGCAGCGTCAGTGTTTAACTCACTAAAGAACGATATTTCCAATGCTACAACTTCTGCCATTCAGGAAGGTTTACCATTCCGAGTAGAAACAGATGCGTCTCACACAGCCATAGCCACTACGTTGAGCCAGTCAGGGAGACCTGTTGCTTTCTTCTCAAGAACTTTAAGCAAATCGGAGCTGCAGCATTCGGCTATTGAAAAAGAAGCATATGCTATTGTTGAATCGCTTCGACACTGGAGGTATTACTTAATCGGTCGACCGTTTCAGATCGTAACCGACCAGCGCTCGGTGTCGTTCATGTTCCATCAGCAACACTCTGGAAAAATAAAGAACGAGAAAATAATGAGATGGCGCCTGGAATTATTTTGTTTCAAATTCGACATCATCTATCGCCGAGGAGAGGAAAATGCGCCAGCTGATGCACTCTCACGAATAAGTGCAGCAATCCCACGAAAACCAGATTTGAAAGCTCTTCACTACTCTCTATGCCATCCTGGAATAACGCGCATGTTCCACTGGATTCGGGCTAACAATATCCCTTGCTCCCTTGAAAAGGTTTGCAACACAGTCAATGCATGTCCCATCTGTCCAGAGCTGAAACCTCGCTTCTATTCACACCAAGGGAATCTCATTAAAGCCACTTCACCTTTTGAACGCCTCAACATGGACTTTAAAGGACCCTTGCCTACCAAATCAAGAAACCAATACATCTTAACGGTTGTTGATGAATATTCTAGATACCCGTTTGCTTTCCCATGCCCAGATTTATCATCTACAACAGTTATGAAGCACATAACTCATCTGTTCACCATGTTCGGAATTCCTTCGTACATTCATACAAATAGAGGGTCCTCTTTCATGTCTGCCGACCTTAAAAGCTTCTTGACTACCCACGGTATAGCCACCAGCAGAACTACACCCTATAACCCGCAAGGCAATGGGCAATGCGAGAGGTATAATGGAATAATTTGGAAGACTGTCATGCTAGCACTAAAATCAAAGGACATGAAAGCAGAAGCTTGGGAAGACGTTCTAGACGTAGCTCTCCACTCCATACGTTCCCTCCTGTGCAATGCAACAAACACAACACCGCACGAGAGGATGTTCACTCATCAACGGCGGACGAGCAATGGAGTCTCTATGCCCTCATGGCTGACTTCATCAGGACCAGTAGGTACTAATGAAGAAACATGTGCGAAACAGCAAATATGACCCACTCGTCGAAGAGGTGGAACTCATACGGGCCAATCCTGAATTCGCTCATGTACGCTTACCAGACGGGAGAGAAACTACGGTTTCTGTACGCTCACTGGCCCCAAAAGGGGCACCTGCGACACCTGAAACAAATTATATTCCTGAACTTGATTGCATCGAAGGGTCGGGCTCATCGGGTGCCTACAGCAACATTTCCGATTCTCAGGTATCTGAACATCTCAACGATACGCAGAGACACGTCGACAGTCTGGAACAAACCAAATTGCAACCCAACTACTCAGATCGACCAATCCGTTCAAGACAGCTGCCACCCTATTTGAAAGACTATGTAACGAAATTCTAAGAAGGGGGTGAATGTGATGATTATTACCAGACCTAGTGTATTCACATATGTTAACCACAGTACCAAAACGTTCATACTTTCTTATTTCTCGTAAATTCTTACTTGGAATTGTACGATGTACTTTCGTTTATTAAAACATTAGAAAGGTGTTCATACCGTTTTCATTACACCATCCACATCCGATGGATTCGTAAGAGCAATGAGCTCAGCCCAGAACGCAGAATAAGTGCATAGTTACCGACACAAAGGACTAGAATAGGTGGATTTATGAATTTATGAATCTCAAGTACTGACAGCTTTTGGTCTGTATAAAAAATCCTTAAACCACCTTAAACCTATTGTTTCACTCCTAATGTTCAGTAATATTTTTTGTTAAAGGTGATGTGCCCATACTTACCGGCTATTTTATGTAAGCCCCTCAAGTTTTTTGGCATTCTGTTCCTTTCAGCTGTGCTATTTAGAAGTTCGAAGTCATATAAGAGGATATAGTTTATATTGCAAATCTGAATTCATTTCGATTTTTATGATTTTTCGAGACCAACCGGAACATTTTGTGACTAGTCCAAGAGGCATTTCTGTAATGATAATAGGTAAATCGTAGTACAAGAGCACGCAGTGTTTTCCCCCCCCCTTTTTTCTTTTTGGTTGGTTCTACAGGAAGAAGTTAGTTGGTGTGATCTACGACGAGGTCGCGTGACGAGGCCATTTACGATGCGTGTTGCCGTATTTGCAACAGAAAAAACCTCATGGGAGGAGTGAGTGACCCATAGGCTCCAAATCCTGGGCCAATTTGTATACGTTTTGTTGTATCCTCCTTCCCCTATCGTATCGGAACGAGGGAAAGAGGTGGTACGTACTTTTTAGATGTTTTCCGCCTTTATCTAATGCACCCTCCAGACTACTTACAGTAGTAGAGACCTCCCCCACTCACCCCTCTGAAAGTCCGGATCATAAAGAAGGAATGCGTCAGCGTCACTGCCCGCTGGTTTCGAAGCTCATCCCTCAATCAATAGACCGCCTCACCCTACATCCTGCTCAGGCACCACGTAAACTACCCACACAGACATTTAGCTCCGAACACACACACGTGCCCACCCTCTCGCTAATGTTCATTAACATGATTTCCTTTCTTTGTCCCAACATTTACCCCTCTTATCTCTTCCTCACCGGTTGGTTGCCTTATCGCTAATTTTTTTTTCCTTTTGCCCACAAGTGTGATGAAGCGGCCATATAAAAAGTGAAAAACTGAGGAAGGGATGGTAACCGTGTCAAGGTTGAATTTATATCTGTGCACGTCGCATCATTTGCGAAGAAACATGTGCAAGGATTCTTGCTTATTCACTCATGTTTCAACTCAAAAGCTACTTTTGAATATTTACCATCGAAATTCTTTAATGCCTTTGTCGTGTAATATTCAGTTTGCGAAGAGTTCAATACAATTTGAATCTAAATATTCGGATCAGACCTCCCTAACGCTTTCGGAAGAGGTGGTAGACATGCAGTTATAGCCGGCGATTTTCTACCGGCAGCGGGTCAAAATTTTTGCTTTGACCAGCGATTGTCTATGCTATTGTAGAAGCTCGTTTTCACAATTCAACATCCTTCATCGTTTTATTCCGTCTAGCTCAAATTTCTCAAAACCGCTTCGCGGTAAAAGCTCTAGCTTCCGCTTCTCACTACAATGCCAGTGCCTACCATGCATTATTTCTTTTCAGGATTACTCGGCTCTTTTAGTGAATTTCCCACAATCTTCTTTTCGGTGCTGGAAGCCGTATAGGAATGAACTATTGGGCCCTCTCCTTTTTACTCTTAGCCTTTCAATCACTCGTATGTTACAATGAGCAGCTTGTAATATTACTGGTTCACCCGGCGATTCATCGGAAGAAGGTCATTAAATTGGCGCACGCCTAAAGTCACGAGACATCATTTTGGAGTTTACGGCTATTATGGGTTGCTATGAATTCGGATGTGGTTTCCGGGCTCGTCAGATGGTCCTGGAAATAAAAGCAGGGAAGACCAGTATATAGAGCTAGAAATTTTTGTTTTCCAAGTACTGTCGTGAGTGGTACCTACGCTTAATAATAAATTTTTTTCGAAGGTACCCAGTAATTTGGTACCTTCTAAGCATACGGCATTAGTATATTATCATAGTATGCGTGGTCTCTAGTCCTTTCATGGTGTAATAGTTTCGATACTATGATTCTTCATTATGCTATACGCCTACGAGCGAAAAAACATTGCAATAAGATCGGTACGGGAACTACCCACGGTCATAACAATAATCAGCAACCTAAATAATGCGGTCTAAAGTACTAGGGGTTAGTTCATGGAGTGCATGCTCAGTATGATGAAAAATAGAAGGCGCTTAGCTTGTTAACAATCAATTGGTTTCACAAACCATATAACCAGTAACTTGAACCAAATGCTTCTCGACTAGCTAGATCTATTGGATTATCAGTAGTCTTCTATCTTGCGTCAAACCTTTGAGTAATACAAAGAGGATCCTGTGTGACTCTTGACCATTCCTTATTTTTCCGATAGCTGCTACTCAAGAACTGTTACTAAGTAGTTTTAATGTACCGTAAAAATTGTCAGGGCAGTTGGTTGAAAAGCCCCAGCCTCAAATGGCTGTTTTACTTTATAGCAAAAAACAGTTCCTTGGTGGCACCCATCATTTGCTTCTAAAGTTGTTGCCTACATATTATTTTTATTATGCTGAGAAAAACTATACTTATCTACTCCTAAAAACGAATGAAGCTATGAGATGAAAAAAATGAATGGAAGTGTTTGTTTTGGTTGAACATATTTAGCAAATAGCCACTTATCCAAAATCCAAGTAGAAAAGTTTTTCTTAATTTTTCCTCTCTCCATCCGCTTTTCTCTCTTTGCAAGCCCTGAACGCTTGATTAGAAAATTCACTGCTGATATAATGGCTGGCGCAGAACGTGCTAATATTTGATTCAGTGGCCTTACAGAATAACCCTGAAAAATAACATTTCATTTCTTTATCGTGAATGAGTTTGTTCAAATACAACCTGACCATGTCTGTCGACATCGCGGTCACTGCAGTATCTGCGGGACGGCTTCAAGACAATATGGTGAGGGGGAGACGTCTTTTTGTTACCTACCCTTTCTCGTTTGACGTCTCTCAAAAGCCGTTTGAGAGTCGTAAAAAATCCTCGCGGTCGAGGTCCACCACAGACGAAGACTGTTCAGGCTGTTAGGAGCTTCTGGAGCCCACGGTTCGGCTGAAATAATGTCCCAGTTCGGAACCGACGGAGCAGCGAATTAGACACGTCCTCTCTCTTAGTGGGCTGCTTAGTGCTTGGGGGTCGATGGCCTTCCTGTTGCAACTGCCATGTCACTGGAATGGCCATCGGTAGCTATATGTTACACTTCATATTACAGTTCTTTATGCGGTTCAGAAAAATGGAGCATAATTGGCGTTAATTAAATTCTTTCTTTCGATTCTTCACACTCTACACAATGGAACTGAAACAGGGATGTCCATAACAGTAAAATGAGGGGAGAAGACCATCCAGCTTCCTCGCCACCGATTCAAGAGTTCATATAGGCCTTTGAAAAATTGTACCTATGAAAATATGATGAATTTTACTCATAATGTCAGTATGGAAACTTTTTTCTCTGTTCCGTCATGAACGTTACATGGTTCATCCAGTTCGGGTAGAACTTGAGTATTATTATAATACGTGTTAGGGAAGTTTAACTTGGAACATAGAAATTTCGAAAATCGGACTGGGAGGGGAGCTAAGTATCACTTTGGAGGTGAGTACCTCCAATTCTAAATAATGAGTCTTGTGAATTAGTTAGGGTAGTCAATGGTAGTCCAACTTGAAAATTGGGTCCTCAGAATGTGCAATTTTTGTGGTTTACAATTCTCATTTGTTTGTGGCCAAATTCTGTTCAGTAACAGAAATTAACACTTAATGACCACATCATGAGGTGTTTATGTCGGAAAGTCCAAGCAGAAAACGAGTGTGAAATTCGAATTTCTGAGTTTCCCCTACAAATGACGTATCAGGTGAATTGCCGAGTAGTTCAACTCAAATCCCACTTGGAGCGCTAGTGCATCACTTCAAACGATGTGCAGAACCGCAGTGGGTGGATGGATGGAACAGCAAATTTATTAATAAATTTAAAGCCCTGCAAATTATTACACAACGGTTTATAATTTTCCTGTATATAGATGATCCTTCTGCGTAGATCACTGTTTTCTGTGGTCCGTACCCTCGAGCTCCCCCAGGAAAGCCCTACATCGAGTACTGGAGCCGGCCCGGGAATTAAAGATTCATACAAATGCGCGGGATTCAATAATTCAGTCATTCATCATTCATCATTTTTTGTAGTTATTTATGAAGCATAAGGTAAATAATAAACTGTTGTGTAATAATTTACCTGTACAGATGCCCGTTCTGCGTACATAGTATAATAACTGTTGTGTAATAATTTACCATTGTGTAATAATTTACCCATCAATAATAATTCAACGTTTGTTCAAGTCGCAAAAGTAGGTACATATCAACAGAATCCAAAAGAGCCTCCATTTTGGTTTATTATTTCCAATAATGCCTTTGGAATCGAGCATGAAAAAAAAAATTTTAACCCTCCCCCCTCAAAATTTGATGGTTTCCGTTTCAAGGTATGTAGAATCCGAAAATGCAATAAAAACACAAAGGTTTATTATTTACCTGCATAGATGCCCCTCCTGCGTAGATCACTGTTTTCTGTGGTCAATACCTACCCTCGAGCCCCCCCCCCCCCCCCCCACCACAGGGAAGTCCTAAATCGAGTACTGGAATTAAAGTTTCCTAGAAATGCGCAGGATTCAATAATTCAATCATTAATTATTTTGTAGTTATTCATGAAGCATATGGCAAATAATAAACCGTTGCGTAATAATTTACCTGTATAGATGCCCCTTCTACGTAGATAGTATAATGAACCGTTGTGCAATAATTTATCTTTGGGTAATAATTTACCGTTGTGTAATAATTTGCCCATCAATAATACTTCAACGGTTGTTCAAGTTGCAAAAGCACCTACCAACAAACTCCAGCCCCTTCTACGTAGATGGTATAATGAACCGTCTTGTAATAATTTACCGTTGTGTAATGATTTACCCATCAATAATACTTCAACGTTTGTTCACGTTTCAAAAGCACCTACCAGCAAAATCCAATAGATCCGTCATTTTTCAAATGAAATAATATCACAGAACAACTAACTCGACTTCATACTCCGTTAATATAATCAGGTGCTCCCTAGCAATGATGATCTCGGGACAATTCCCGATTGTTAGCGCGTCCCTAGTGATGATATTTGGGCTGAATGTATGCAATTTCATTCACCCTCCTGTTGGAAATGCCTGTCGGTGCAAACTCCCAAGTTCGAGAACTATTTAAAACCGTAAAAAAATCGAGATAACGGCGTCCTGGAAATTTCAACCCCTATTTTTCACCCCTTAGGATGACTGACATTAACGCCGAGCTTCGAGGTCCAACTAGACCCCAAATGGGACCTATAAACCGAATTTCGTCAATTTTGGTTCATTGTAACTAAGAAAAGTACGAAGTACGGCGTACGGTGGACGGGCAGAAATTTTTGGTTTATTATTTTCAATACCTAATGAACCTTTGGAATTGAGCATGAAAAACGCTGCAAATCCCTGCACAACGGTTTATTATTTTGTACAGAATACCCTTCTGTTACCGATCACAGCTCTCTGTATAGATAACCCGTCTATATAATATAATATGTACTATTCTATACATATTACGTGAATCGCAGACCCTCCGTAGGTTAGTATCTAACCCTGTACTCGTTACTAGGTACCTACCTAAATCACGAGTTAAATGTTGCTAAAATTATACAGCCGATGACAAACCCTAACTAAACGGCAAAAAGAAACGTAAATAATGAAGTTCTAAAGGAAAATTATTGTTGATGTGGAGTGAAATAGATAGAGCGTACGGTGTACGGCAGACAGATAGAAATATTTTTATTGCATTTTCGGATTCTACATACCTTGAAACGTAAACCATCAAATTTTAGGGGGGGGGGGGGGGGGGGGGGTAAGCATTTTTTTCTTGCTCGATTCCAATGGTTCATTATTGAAAATAATAAACCAAAAAATATTTTAACCCCCCCCCCGCCTCAAAATTGATGGTTTCCGTTTCAAGGTATGTAGAATCCGAAAATGCAATAAAAAAATTTCTGTCCGTACGCCGTAATGGCCACTTTTCTTAGTTACCATGAACCGAAATTTGTTGTGTAGGTCCCGTTTGGGGTCTAGTTGGTCCTCGAAGCTCGGCGTTACTGTCAGTCATCCCTAAGGGGTGAAAAATAGGGGTTAAAATCTCCAGGACGCCGTTATCTCGATTTTTTAAAAATTTCTAAATAGTTCTCGAAGTTGGGAGTTTTTTGAGACCTCTCGGAGCATTGTACGTCCAACCGTTCGTTCACAGTAAGGCACAGAAATTTGCACCGACAGGCATTTCGAACAGGTGGGTGAATGAAAGTGTATACATTCAGCCCAAATATCATCGCAAGGGACGTGCTAACAATCGGGAATTGGCCCGAGATCATCATTGCTAGGGAGCATCTGATTATAATCAAGGATGGCTGTATGAAGTCGAGTTAGTTGAACTGTGATATTATTTCATTTGAAAAATGATGGCTGTTTTGGATTTTGTTGATAGGTAGTGGAACTTGAACAATCGTTGAAGTTTTATTGATGGGTAAATTATTACACAATGGTAAATTATTACACAACGGTAAACTATTACACAACGGTAAATTATTACACAACTGTTTATTATACTTTGTACGCAGAAGGGGCATCTGTACAGGTAAATTAATACAAAACGGTTTATTATTTACCTTATGCTTCATGAATAACTACAAAAAATGATGAATGATGAATGATTGAATTATTGAATCCCGCGCATTTGTGTAAAACTTTAATTCCCGGGCCGGCTCCAGTACTCGGTTTAGGGCTTTCCTGGGGGAGCTCGTCAAATTTTTTTTTCATACTCGATTCCAAAGGTTCATTGAAAATAATAAACCAAAAATATGTCCTCTAAATTTCCCGGAGTCCTGAATAGTTTTTTCAAAAAAAAAAAAAAGTTAGACAAAAATTCCCCGTTTCGGAAGTGGAAAAAAGTGGGTGTTACGGATGGTTCAGTTTTAATGCTGCTTGGGACACCTTTCTAAGTCAACTGGGAATTTTCGATCATTCGAATTTTACAACTGCAAGTGAGAGAAGGGCTCGTTAACTTGAGGTAGTAGCACATCATACGCATTTCTTATAGGTGGTTCCACGCTCAGGTAATTCAGCTTGCACAGGAAATATTTAAGCATCTCATAAATATGGTAGTTCTACATTATAATTCAGTACAGTGTCCATTACCAAGGCCCATCCGGAGCACACTAAGTTACTGTGATGAATGGTCGTCGATGGGGACGATTGACTTCTATTACTTATGCAAAAGAGAGAACCTGTGTTGGGTTGAGCAAATAGACTCCGGCATAAAAAAAAAAAGCTTACCCGAGTCCGATGGGTGGGAGACGAATTCTCCCTTGTCCGGTTCCACCCCGAAACTGAAAAATTGCGGTCCATAGCTCGGAAGATGATATCAGGAAGTCAGGGTCGTTTGGTCCAGGAGGCTTTTCCCTACTTATCGGACATAAAAATAACACAAATCAGAGGGAGGCAAGGAATACGGAGGTGGGGGCCCCCAGTGTCCAGAGCAATATGCGGCGAGTGTGAAAGATAAACAGGGAGCCGTAAACAAACTTGCCCCTCTACATCAACAGCTGGCAGTTGTGCCTCTTGCCCAGGCGGTCCAGCATTCTGCTCTATTTTGCTTCACTTTTGTTTTCTCCGAATGCGTTCGAATGTCCGAATGTTTGATTATATCAAGTTCCTACCTTTTGATACAGCAGCTCTTAAGTCTTATGGTTTACGTTTATATAAGGAAAGATCAAACGGGCCGAAAGTTTGGGACGAAGTTCTCACCATGGCACCATGATGTTGATGATGAATCAATAATCAGAAAAGTAATCAGTTACTTAACAAGAACATTCTTCTCTCATGGTAATAAGCAGTGATTAATCGTCCCAACTAGAATCAAAAAGTTCTGTGTGTTGTCAGACGGATTCGGTCACTGGCAGACGACTCACCTATAATTACTAGGCTAAAGAATCTTTGTCCATAAATTATTGTTTACCATGTTGTTGGTTTATCCCCAATAAATGACCTTAACATTTTGACTGATAAAATATTTCAAATACCAATTGTGTGATCTCAAATCATGCTGTACAAACAGGCAGTAGATGTCACGCTGATCACGGATATACTTTCTACCACATTATTTCATGGGTACCTGAATAGAACTTCCTATTTTTTGGGAGAAATATATTTTTAAATATTTGTGTGTACAAAAACACAAAGAGAAACTTACTAGGGTAAACGACCCGAATTCCGACACCACTCCTATTTCCGACACCCTGACTTCAAAAACAAGGCTTTAAATAAACGTGGGAGATTCGAACTTGGCGCGAAAATGTCAAAAAAGTTCATTTCCGAGGTAAGTAGGCCTGTCGGCGTTTGGCGGCATACCAGAAACAGCTGATGAACACTTTCCAGCCGCGTTCGAGATTTTGATAGTGTGGGTGGTTTTGCTTATCAGCTGGACTAAGGAAGTAAGTTGTCTAGTTAAGGTTTTTCGATTAGTAACTAGCAGTATTACCAGAACAATTGTGTTTTTTGAACTAAATGAATGTTGCAGATTCATAATTCAGTATTGAAATCGATCTGTTCATATAAGATTTGGAGGTAAGGCCCCTGTCGGCATTAGGAACGCTGATATCAAGTTGGTTCCTAACACCGACACGATGTCGACATTAGGAAATATTGCTCAGTAGGTGGTGAGCCATATGGGTTTTTTGTGAGGTTTCGTTCTGTAGTTGCCTCAGTGATTTCCAATAATAGGAACCTAATATCGACACTACCAAGCGAAAAAAGTGTGTTCCTAATACTGACAGGTTCCGTCCCTAACTGCGACATATCACTTCTAGTCTTGAAAAACCTGCGATAATCTTAATACAGGATGATTTTTTCCATCACAAGTTTTTAGTTAATGTTGTAGAGGGTTTCCGAACACCCTCCTAGCTTATGATGAAGCTGAAAGATTTTGGAGGTCGTTCGGGGATCTTTCTTTTGGAGTTAGTACTAGGTTTGTTCCAAGCACCATAACTGAATACTTGAGTTTTCGAACCCGAACCAAAAAGGTGGGGATTTTTTTCATTTCAGTAACTCATCGGTTGGAACATCGGGAACTTGCAGATGCACTGCAAGCGCTAGCGTAGCACTGGCCACAGAACGTTTAACCATCAAACAATAACCTAGTACACGCCACTAGCACGCCACGCCAGCTTCGTAAAGTGTATCAGCTATCATAGCGGGTTTTTTTCCAGCTCAAAGAATAACTTCAAAAACAACAAAACACTAGGAAGGACAACAAAAAGAAAAATCCTGAGTAGGCTTCCCCCACGTTTAGCGTGAGAGTTAGTACAGAAATGAAATTGTAGGGAGGTTCCAGAAGGTTTCCTTCGGTTCGAATTTGGAAACCCATCCCTGGCGGGTTCGAAAAATTTCTTGAACCGAGTGCGGAAAGCTACTACACCCAGGGCGGTGGGAACACGGTGCGGTAATTGAGTTACAGATGTGAAGCTGCTTGAAACTGAGTTTTCGTGCGCAATGCGCCGAATACTCGCCGCGCTTGGAACAAAGCTACTTTGAGGTACCATTTTCCGAACTCATTGTCAGCGGATTGAAATGTTGTCATTTTATTGTTTTTAGTAGTTATTCAAACTACAATCGATCTCATTCTCTCACGTTTTCAAATATTAGTCATTATTCTTTGGAATTTCATTCATTCCTTTGACGTTCTATATTCCCACATTCATTGTAACTGAGTGATACACTTAACGTAGTTAAAAATATGCAGTTTCTTCTTGAGACTGATGGCAATATTATATCTGTGATTGTGATGTTAGTCTTGCATTTACTTACTGTGGCTGTTCTAAATTGTCGTTTTAAGGAAAAAACGGTTTCATTACGCATGCAATGAGCCAAATATTTGTAATATTCACCAATTTTTCAGTTTTTTCCAAGTGTCGGAAATAGGTAAGTTGAGTGTCGGCATTAGGAACACACCCCCCCCCCCCCCCCCGAAGGTGTCGGAATTAGGAGCGAACACATACTTTCGAATTTATTTTAAATATTAATATTTGAAAACTTATCAACTTTGAAAATTTTACAAGTGCATTCTGTAAAGGACAGCTTGACGAACATTTTGAGCTAATTATGATTTCATTTTGTTGGAAAACAACGAATACAGCTTGGAATATGTGGGAAAATTTCTTTAAAGTGTCGGTATTCGTGTCGTTTACCCTTCATAACGACCACTCGAAACGAACGTTGGATAAAGTTGAATGTTGGGTCCAATGATACAAAGTTGAACCGTCCTTTAACCATGTTTTGGTTTTTAACGAATTCTCAAAGTTTCATGAAGACTGGAGAAATTCGGAATTTATAATTTCCTGAGCCTACATAACATATCTTCAGATTTAACTTGGACCATAAAACTCGAACAACTTAGAAAATCCGACCACTGAGCCGGTCGGATTATGTCGATGTTATAACTTGAATAATAACTAATAAATTCTTATATTTCATAAATTCTTCACGAACTAAAACTACATAAATATCCGGAGGCCTGAAAATGATTTCATTCCCGCAGAATTTAATTTTCTACGAAGTGCATTTCGAGGTACCTATGTATTTCGACTGGATATATCGCAGAGTGAATTTTCATTTAATGAAAATTGTAGTAATAGAGTTCAATCCAGCGTATAAATAATTTCAAACAAGCTGCAAAGTCCTTGTCACATGAGTTCTGTTGAATTCTATTTGATATACCTACATAAATGTTGGCTGTTCATTTATTGCTTCTTTCATGTGCATTAGTTGAAATAGCTACTTTTGATGGTTTCCACCAATTTTGGCCCCCCAAAACACGAATTAGTCTCCTATTTCTTACAAATTATCTTTGATCATTGATAGTGCCATTTGACTGTCTTGACTCACTTGTTGAACTACTTCTAGTGCTATTATACAAATTCATGGTGATTTCAGATAAATTCTCAGGTTTGGGAGCTGAACCTTCGTTACAACCTCAATTCTTCGCTCTTTGGTGAAAATCAACTTCATATTCGGTCTCCTCGCCCTAAAAAACATGGAAAACGATACCTCACCACCGCATGTTCACTAAAACCTCTAAAAACATCGAAAAACCCTATTTTTACATCCATTCCCCTCCCCCCCCCCCCCATAACACCCTTGGGGGTATTCCGATCGGGCTGCCGAGCTTCGCAGCACAGCTAGGATCCAAATATGTCTCCGAATGGGGATCCAAACTGTGTGTGGAAAAACGACGATTTTAAACCAAAATTTAACGTAAAGTTAAGTCTGAAACTTCGTTAGTACTTCAATTTTCCACTGTGGTCAAAATGGAATTCATATTGGTCTCCTTGTCCTAAAAACACAAAAAATGGGTGTAAAAATAGGGTTTTTTTGGTGTTTCAGTAACTTGAACTTGTGAGGCATCGTTTTCCATGTTTTTTAGGACGAGGAGACCGAGTATGAAGTCGATTTTGACCAAAGAGTGGAATATTGAGGTTGAAGTTTCAGCATGAAATGTACGTTAAATTGTTGTATAAAATCGTCGTTCTTCCGCACATAGGTCCATATTTTGGAACACATTTGGGTCCTAGTTGTGCTCTGAAGCTCGGCCGCCCGATCGGAATACACCCAGGGGTGTTATGGGGCAAAAACGGGTGTAAAAATAGGGGGTTTCTTTTTTTGAGGTTTTAGTGAACATGAGCTCGTTTTCATCGTTTTCCATATTTTTTAGGGTGAGAAGACCGAATATGAAGTTGGTTTTTACCATAGAGTGAAGAATTGAGGTAGCAACGAAGGTTCAGCTCCCAATAGGATTCATTTTTTATGGCTCAAAAACCTGGGAAATTGTCTGAAATCAATTGAAATTTGTATAATAACACTAGAAGTAATATCAACCGGTGAATCAAGATAATGAAATGGCGCTATCAATTATCAAAGATAATTTGTAAAAAAAAGCAAGCTGATTCGTGTTTTTGAGAAACAATAAATGAACAGCCAAAATTTCTGTAGGTAAGTACAATAGAATAATAAACCCATGTGACAAGGAATTTGAAGCGTTTTGGAATCCACGCACCTTGAAATGTAAAAGAGAAAATTTTGAGGGGGTGTTATAGACAATTTTTCTTGAGCTAATTATTATTCACAGAATAATAAACCAAAAGGACTTGGACGCGAGTGAACATACTAAAAGGACTTGAACACGATTTCATCAACTTTGATGGAGTCAAAAGTAAGATTATTATAGGTACCTAACCACGTTTATTGTAGGATATTGTGAGAGCTAATGGGTAACACACGATAAGTTGTACTACGGACCACCAGCGAATAACTTGATCGCTTTCGGGCTATCTTGTGTATGTCGTTGAATTCTGTAGAGTTTATTGATACTATTTGACTGTCCTATGAAGATTAATATTCATCTTTTTGGTAGAATTGACATAATTTTTTTTCAGATACCTAATTATAGTTAATGTACTAACTCATTTAACAAGCAATTATTGTGATTAGAGTTGTTGGTTGAGTTGGTTGTTCTACAAGGATGTTCGCTAAACTTGGTGAAGTCCTGGATAAGATATCTAGATAGTAATATCAACAATAAATATTCAATAGTTTGCTAAAATGTCATTACCTAAATGGTTGCAGGTTGCTGAGGATTGTTTTTTAGCCGGTAGGTAGGTACCAGTGTGTTGCATTAAAGTGAGTTTGAATTAAATAAGTGCTCTATTGCCTAATTTAAATAATAACATCCACAAAGAAAGAAAGGCATTGGAATATGCAAGTTTTTCTGTGTAACAGACGGTGAATTACTATGTACTACGCTATTCTATTTTCTCTTGTTGAGAAGGAACAGCTTATGGTATATGTCGGAGTGCTGATAATTGGCTGATGGCTTCAGTCACTAGCCTTATGTTACTAAGGGATCAGTGGGTGAGGGGTTCAAAGTATCGATTCTGCATATCGATTGTTGAGTTAAATACCAATCCACTTAGCCCTTTGGCTTCTTGGGTGGCTTCTCTAACACGAGGGTCAAACACATTGCCCTATCTAATTGCAAGGTGCCTAAAGTAGATTCGTCTCAATTTCTACGCTCTAAAATAACACTCCCAGCAAATGCAGTAGCTATAGATAGAGAGGCGTATAAATTATTATTGAACTACCTCGCGGAAATAGAGCGGGTCAATGCACGATATGAACAATTACCTGTAATTGGTATGAATATCCAGAAAATTTCGGTGAGCGTAATCAGATAAGTTAAAAAGGGAATCAATGGTACTTTCAATTAAATTACCATAGCGGTTTAAATGTGCCTTTCAACCATGAACTGGCCCATTAATCAATAAATGTGTTGAGTTACTTAAAAAAGATACCTACCCTTACATTTGATCAGTCAACCACTCTCAACATCCAACCAACGATCCCGCCAAACGTACAATGCCTCTTTATTGATGTTAGTCTCATATAAATCTCCAGCTTTGTTCTCCCGATTTTGAAGACTTTTTGGAAGATCATGCAAATTGTTGGGTATGAGAACTGCTAAATCACCCAGCACGATTTTGAGTGCTAAGTAAGCGCAAAAAAAATGTGCATTTAGTTTTACAATGACAGCATTAAATTCACAAATAGGGCCGCTAATAATTCAACCTTTTTTCTGGAACATATCACAAAGGACTGTCAAACTTGAGGGGTCCCTTACCTTCCACCCTTGCTGGATCGGATATCTTCAAACTGGGGCGAAAGGAAAGCTGTTGCAGGAATGAAACCAATTTGCCTGGTGCAGAACTGACGTCGCCTCACACCCTTTTCAACTCATTACTACCCCTAAACGCGCTGGTCCCCTTCGAAACCATTCAAACTGCTGTTTAATAAATGATTCGCTTCCCTCTCTCGTTAAGCTATTATCCAATCATACCTTTTAATCTATATGTACGCTTTTTATTCTATCTATACGTACTGTGTCATTTTTGACGCGTTTTGTGTCAAAGTTCCGTGAAAAATAATTATGTAAAATTCACGATCAAAGGGGATCTATTGAAAATGACAATCGGTCTGTCAGACCTAAAGACAAGAAGTTTCTTGGTAGGATTTTAGCACATACCTACCTTCTCAGTTACAAATTGATAACTAACATCTTAGCTACAATATTATTTAGAAATATCATATTAATTATTCATGTACCTACGATTTAAAAACATAATGATCGTACACACTTTTAGGAAAATATCAATATACATATAGTTCAAGATATTGATATTTTATTAAACTGAAATTTCAAAAATCCGAGCTGGATGGGGGTTATTGATGAAAGGGTGCAATGGCTGGCTTTGTTGGTTGTGCATGATAACCATCACCTTTCTTGTCGGATTGAGCCTTATTTCTCAACAGTCATTTATTTCTCAACAGCGATTTGATGGCACCAAAGCAAAATTCTACTAGCTTAAAAAAATACGTTTCTCTTGCATCGAATTCCAACGTCAACGAAGCCTCACAAAAAAGAGGTCGAATTCGATTTATGAGTTTGAATACTGGTCCGAACCAAACACGTGGAGGGTCAATCGTTATAGACTTTTTTTAACCTCATTTTTTGTGAACGGCCCTCGCCACTTCTCATTTCTAGTTTGAGGTATGTCCATCACCTCCTTGCCCAGTTGATTCATAAAGTGCTTTAATCTATGAGTTCAAAGCACCTAAGCCTCAAGTTTTTGTGTCAATGTTTTGACACTAATCATCGGCATTTGTATTTTATGTCTGTGTATTTTTCATCTGCATCGCTTAGTTTTTTTTCTTGTTTCTTTCGTTCTCAGAAAAAAAATCCCGGCTTTTACTGATCATGGGTGATTTTGACGTAGGGAGAGCCTGGAGGAAAGTTGAACTTCACAAGAAGTGTGACGAGAGTGAAGTATATTAATGAATACTCAAATCGATTGATTAGGACGTACATAATAATTATTATTTACGGAACTTTTGGAAGCAGAACTCACATTTTCTACTCACCCCCTCCATACCCTTAGTTGTTTTCCACTGATTTAGTTGAAGTTTCAGTATAATCCCAATATAGGTACACGAGCAGAGGTTTGCTAGTCCGTAAAATGTCTTGGTGGTAATTGGTCTTAATATATAGGTTCAGCAGTGGGTAGGTATACTTCTTCGCGCATCAGGTGGAACTTTTTTGCAGCCTTTTTTTCTTAATTAGGATTTTTGAAGGTTCATTTGGACTTGTATTTTTGTGGATTCAAGTAAAAACCTGGCGTCGAACTTCTGTGTCATCCCATGAAGGTCATCGATGAATTCCGTAGTCCCCGGGTAGAAGAACTTGGGGCCGTTATGTCCACTAAATCGGAGGAGATTAGCTACCGAACACGGAACATTGGGCAAGCACAATGGCTTTTTTCCTGAGCCAAATAAATAAAAAGAGTCATTCTATAGGGGTGTTTAGAAGATTAGGATTCTGGGAGAGGAAGTATGTAACGGGCCATTTCACTGTCCGCCCTAGCCGACGATAATCAAAAGGCGCGCGTTGCTGCGGAACCCACGGTTCTCCCACGACCTAATCTTTCTCTGCAGGGACTGGAAGGAAAACTCAGTTAAAGAAAAAAATGATGAAATACATTAAAATAATTATGATTTGTAATTGGAAAGTGGTTGTTGTGATTAATAAATTGACAAGATGATTAACTTGATGATCACTGTTATACAGTTGAATAGAAATTCACTGAAGTGTTTTCAACCAGTCCTGTCGAGTAGTTATTAACTTCCGGT
The DNA here is from genome assembly GCA_954871275.1 of Leptopterna dolabrata. Classification (NCBI taxonomy): domain Eukaryota; kingdom Metazoa; phylum Arthropoda; class Insecta; order Hemiptera; family Miridae; genus Leptopterna; species Leptopterna dolabrata. Next base: position 35,526,662 of record OX940975.1, on the reverse strand, counting down.
TGGTTATGGTCTGGATATGGTGGTCCTATACCTATCAGCCCACACTTAGTACTTTCAATAAATTAGTAACCTTCTTATAGATCTAGTATATAATTATCTCAGTAGGTTATTAAGTAGCTGAGTAATCCTACGTATTCAGGCCGATTGATGACCTAAGCATAATAATATGGATAATTGATATTTGGTCATATTGCCGTATCAGACATTTGTTGTATGGAATTACCAGTACCTACATGTTTATAATAATTGGAGCCATATTTTCGTAGTAATTAGCAAACGTGTTTCTTACCAATCTGATCGAGTCGTCAGTTACCTCTGGTTTGGTACCTTTTAGTAGGTCTAACTGATTGATGACTTGTAGGGCGCGTTATTTATTTATTTATTTATTTACGGGCAAGCCCAATTACACTCATACAAACAAAAAATCAATGGACATTCACAGGAAGAACAAAGAGAAAAAAATAAAAAATAAAAGTGTGAACACTTTGGTCTAACGAGGCCGAACAATCCTAGTTCAGAGTAACCAGTACTCGAACAGAAAATTTGAATGTACACACGGGTTTCTTACCAATCCTGTTGAGGTCAGTTATCACCCGTTGATCTTGTCTTTACTGATTGATTATTGGGAAGTAGAAATAAAATTTAATCAGGCGGCCGTACCAAATATTTACAGTTCGGACTAATCAGTAGGAACCTATTGTAATTTGGAACAAGATGTTGGATGTGAATCGAAAACGGGTTCTTACCAAATCTGTCGAGTTGCCGATACCTCCTATTGTTTAATGTCCCGCAAGTACATCAAATCCTAATGTCACTGTTCGAGATTATTTTTTTTGAGACGGTAGTAAATAATTATGGAAAAGCCTTCCTCGGAGGAACTCAAGTCCTCAAGAGGAGCTCAAGCCAGGACGTGCTAAATGACAAACAAATCTCTTGAGAGAAGATGAACAGTCAAGAGGCGGAAATAAATAAATATTATTACTACGGTGGGTTCAAAGATGGGAGGATACGAAAATAGAACTGACATTATATAAAAGGTACTTTACACGGAAGAATCCACTACAAAATCTATCTTTCTTTTGATTTATTATTCTGTGAATAACACACTTATGTATTCGCTCAGCAAAAAATTTGTATACACCCCCTCAAATTTTTCTTTCACGTATCAAGGGCGTAGATTAAAAAAACGCTGCAGTCCGTGCCACATGGGTTTATTATTCTACTGGTCATACCTACAGAGGTGTTGGCTGTTCGTTTGTTGTTTCTTTCAAGTGAAATAATTTAAATAGCTATTTATGATGGTTTCCACCAATTTTGGCCCCCAAAACACAAATTAGGTAGGTACTACTACTTTTTTTTTTTTGAAATTATCATTGATCATTGGTAGTGTCATTTAATCGACTTGATTCATGTGTTGACACTTTCTCAAGTGATATTATAAATTTGATGGTGATTTCAGACGATTTCCCAGGTTTTTTACTCATAAAAAATCAATTTCGGGAGCTGAACCATTGGTAGAACCTCAATTTTCCACTCTGGTCAAAATCGACTTCATATTCGGTCTTCTCGTACCAAAAAATATGGAAAACGATACCTCTAAAGCTCGTGTTACCAACATGTTAAGAAACCCCAAAAAGTATTTGTATACCAATTTTCACTCATAACACCACTGGGTATATTCCAAACGGGCTGCAAAGTTTCGGGACACAACTAAGTAGGGTCCAAATGGAGCATGTGTGAGAAAGAACGAATTTTTTAGACCGAAACTGAAGCCGGTATGCGTGATACGGCGGACGGACATTGCATTTTCTGAATCTACGCACCTTGAAGCTCAAAAGAAAAAAATTTTAGGGGGTGTTATAAAAATTGTTTGCTGAGAGAATGGTTGTTTTATTCACGGAGTAATAAACCAAAATCCAATGTCCGTCCGCCGTATCTTGCATAACTACTTCAATTTCAAACTAAAAAAATTGTTGTCTCGCACACATGCTCCATACGGGCCCTAGTTGTGCCCTGAAACTTTGCAGCCCGATCGGAATACACCCAGGGGTGTTATGGGCGAAAAATGGGTGTAAAAATAGGGTTATTTGGTGTTTTAGTAAAATGAGCTTTTGCGGTATCTATTTTCCATGTTTATTAAGGTGAGAAGACCGAATATGAAGTCAATTTTGACTGAAGATTGAAGAATTGAGGTTGTAACGAAAGTTCAGCTCCCAAAATTCATTTTGGTTAATTATTCTGTGAATAATACACCTATGTATTCGCTGAGCAAAAAACTTTTCATAACACCCCCTCAAAATTTTTTCTTTTCCGTTTCAAGGTGCGTAGATTCCAAAAATGCAATGTCCGTCCGCCGTACGCCGTCCGCCGTACGCCGTCCGCTGTACGCCGTCCGCCGTATCACGTGTACCGGCCTCATTTTCGGTCTAAAAAATTCGTTCTTTCGCACACATGCTCCATTTGGGCCCAAGTTGTGTCCCGAAACTTTTCAGCCCGATCGGAATATACCCAGTGGTGTTATGAGTGAAAATGTGTATAAAAATGGATACTTTTTGTGTTTTAGTAACATGTTAGTAAAATGGGCATATCAGGTTTGACAAACTGATGGCGATTTCAGACGATTTCCCAGGTTTTTCACTCATAAAAAATCAATTTTGGGAGCTGAACATTTGGTAGAACTCAATTTTCCACTCTTTGGTCAAAATCGACTTCATATTCGGTCTTCCCGTCCCCAGAAACATGGAAAATGATATCTCAGAAGCTCATGGTACTAACATTTTGCTAAAACGCAAAAAGTACCTATTTTTACACACATTTTCACTCATAACGCCCCTGGGTATATTCCGTTCGGGCTGAAAAGTTTCGGGACACAACTAGGGCCCAAATGGAGCATGTGTGCGAAAGAACGAATTTTTTAGACCGAAAATGAAGCCTGTACACGTGATACGGCGTACTGCGGACGGCGGACGGACATTGCATTTTGGTTTATTATTCTGTGAATAATACACCTATGTATTCGCTCAGCAAAAAATTTTTATAACACCCCCTCAAAATTTTTTCTTTTCCGTTTCAAGGTGCGTAGATTCCAAAAATGCAATGTCCGTCCGCCGTCCGCCGTACGCCGTATCACGCGTATAGGCTTCATTTTCGGTCTAAAAAAATCGTTCTTTCGCACACATGCTCCATTTGGGCCCTAGTTGTGTCCCGAAACTTTTCAGCCCGATCGGAATATATCCAGCGGAGTTATGAGTGAAAATGTGTATAAAAATAGGTACTTTTTGTGTATTAGTAACATAGTAGTAAAACGAGATTTTGAGGTATCGTATTCCATGTTTTTGGGGACGAGAAGACCGAATATTAAGTCGATTTTGACCAAGGAGTGGAAAATTGAGGTTGTACCAGATGTTCAGCTCCCAAAATTGATTTTTCGTGAGTCAAAAACCTGGAAAATCGTCTGAAAGCACAAGCAGTATGTATAATAACACTAGAAAAAGTGTCAACACGTGGATCAAGACGATTAAATGGTACTATCAATGATCAAAGGTACTTTAAAAAAAAAAGGAGCGTACCTAATTCAAGTTTTGGAGGCCAAAATTGGTGGAAACCACCAGAAATAGCTATTTCAATGATTTGACATAAAAGAAACAATAAATAAACAGCCAACATTTGTGTAGGTATGTCCAGTAGAATAATAAACCCATGTGACAAGGACTTTGCAGCGTTTTTGGAATCTACGCACCTTGAAACGGAAAAGAAAAAAGTTTCAGGGGGTGTTAGAAAAATTTTTTGCTGATAAACCAAAATGCAATGTCCGTCCGCCGTCCGCCGTATCACGCGTACCGGCTTCATTTTCGGTCTAAAAAATTCGTTCTTTAGCATACATGCTCCATGTGGGCCCTAGTTGTGTCCCGAAACTTTGCAGCCAGATCGGAGTATACCCAGGGGTGTTATTAGTGAAAATGTTTATAAAAATAGGTACTTTTTGTGTTTTAGTAACATGTTAGTAACTTGAGCTTTTGTGGTATTGTTTTCCAAGTTTTGGGGACGAGAAGACCGAATATGAAGTCGAGGTCGAGTGAAAATTGAGGTTCTAACTAAATTGAGTTTCAGCCTTAAATTTACGTTAAATTTGGGTCTAAAATCGTCGTTTTTCCGCACACAGTTCGGGTCCCCATTTGGGAGCACATTTGGGTCCTAGTTGTGCTCCGAAGCACGGTAGCCCGATCGGCATACACCCATGGGTGTTAGTGGAGAAAAACCGGTGTAAAAATAGGGGTTTTCGAGGGATTTATGAGGTTTTAGTGAACATGAGCTTGTTATAATTATTTTCTATGTTTTTAGGGCTAGAAGACCAAATATTTGGTTGATTTTGACCGGCGAGTGAAGAATTGAGGTAGTAACGAATGCTAAGCTCCCGAAATTCATTTTTTATGAGTCAATAACATGGGAAATTGTCTGAAATCACCATCAATTTGTATAATAACACTAGAAGTAGTATTAATAGGTGAATCAAGATAATTAAATGGTACTATCAATGATTAAGAATAATCTGTTGAATGGAAAAGCCGAGCCTAATTCGTGTTTTTAACATGTTTTTACGGGAGTAAACCAGGCTCGAAAACATCCGCGTCCAGTCCAGTCAAGGGGAACTCTCCCCTCCCCGTCGCCCGCACAGTACTCCTGCCACCCAACTCCGAGGAGAGCATGGCGAGACCTCACTCTGCCGACAACTGCCGAGGGCGTTCTACCTACCCTAAAAACGCCAAAAGCAGCTGAGGACGTTTATTACATGACATTGCGTTAGGTCGCTGGTCCGAGGCTTGGAAATCCTACGACGTTTTTCTGTAACCTCACTATCGAAGGCGGGGAAGCCTTGGATTCGTGATTGAGTAAAAAGTAAAAAATTTTATGTCCTCCAAAATGAAAATTTCCAAATACCATTTTCCGTTTCAGACATCGAGGAACATATTTGGTTCCGTGTCTTTCTGTCTATGGTCAATTCCTTGCAACACCCATAACTACCCGAAATAATGGTCGAAGTGGGCAGAAATTTGGAGGGCAGGTGCGGGTTGAGTCACAGATGGTCCCATACCAAAATCATTGATAAAGTACCGTAACTTTCGTCTGCGCATGCGCAAACGTGAAATAATTGGAACACCCATAACTACCCTAAATATCGTTGAAATCAATTCAAACTTGGAGTGTCGGTCAGGAATAATACTTTGGTAGTTACAAATTAATTTCATTGGAATGGTAATGTAACTTTGATCTACGCATGCGCGAACATGAAATGTTGAACATTTCCTTGTAACGTTTCTAACTACGAGATAAATAGTTGTACAGAGATGAAATTCTGAGGGTATACGCGGGTTGGATCGCAAATGGTCCCGTTTCAAAATCATGAATTTAGTCAGCGCATGCGCAAACGTGAAATACTTGGAGTGCCCATAACTACCTTAATTATCGTTGAAATGAGTTCTCATTTGGATGGTCGATCAGTATCATACATCGATGGTTCCGTATGAACTTCATTGGAATCTTACTGTAATTTCCCTCTCCGCATGCGCTAACATGAAACGTTTGCCGTTTCCTTATAACGCTTCTAACTACGCGAAAAATAGTCGTAGAGAGATGAAATTTTGAGGGTACACGCGGGTTGGATCGCAGATGGTCCCGTATCATAACGAACCTACCCAACTAGTCTATACGTTCATGTGATTCAAGTGAGGAAGCTATAGTGCCTACTCGAATTGGCAGACGTTTTTCTACATATCTCCATATCCTCTGTTATCATGTACCTATTCGAAAAACATGTTCCATGTTTCCTTGCTTTGATCCTTGATCTAAGCTGTTATAATCCGGTGGTCTGGGGGTGTCCCCCAGATTTCATTCGACAATAAACGTACCGTCATGAACACAAACCACTGGTGGCTAGACGCCCCCTACGGCAACGCATTTTTTTTACTGAGCGATTACATAGGTGTATTATTCACAGAATAATAAACCAAAACACAAAAATTCCCATTTTACACCCATTTTTCACCCATAGGTAACACCTCTGGGTATATTCCGATCGGGCTGAAAAGTTTCGGGACACAACTAGGGCCCAAATAGAGCCTGTGTATGATAGAACGAATTTTTTAGACCTCAATTGAAGTAGTTATGCGTGATACGGCGGACGGCGTAAGGCGGTGCATTTTTGGATTTTACGCACCTTGAAAAGTAAAAGAAAAAGTTTTGAGGGGGTGCTATAAAAATCTTTTGCTGAGCGATTACATAGGTGTATTATTCACAGAGTAATAAACCAAAAGAGCGTAATTCCTGTTTTCTGGGTCTAAAATTAATGGAAACCATCAGAAATAGCTATTTCAATTATTGCACATGAATGAAATAATAAATGAACAGCCATCATTTATGTAGATAAGTATGTCCAATATAATAATAAACCCATGTGACAAGGAATGTGCAGCGTTTTCGCGTTAAGCTGGAATCCCTTAGCATGATTCAATAACTGTTTGGTCTATTGCTTGAAAAGGAGCTATTATGCCAGATATACCTGACTGAATTGGGTTTATGCTGATAAGATATAGCTCGGTTCAGTCCCTGACAATCAGATACCACCAACGGGCTTCAAGTTCGGTTGGTATACGGGTGACGTCTTTGTTTTTATGTTTGGCCATATCGCACGTAATTATTAAACAATTCTTCTTTTCATTTAAACATTTAACACATATTTAAACAGTTAAGTTAAAATGAAACAGTTTTATTTTCAGATTATGTTCCCCCGACATCCTCGATTGTTGTTGTCTTGCTCTATATAATTATGTTATTCCCTATAATCTGCTAGACTGCTGACTAGTGTTTTATGGTCACCTCACTGTGTTCTCCGTGTCGACTAGTTAGAAAGGATGCAGCGAATATACCTCACCTTACTAGCTTTTAAATCTGGAATCCACTGGGAGGATCTATAATTCTTTTACAAACTTGTTCGATGCGAAATCTCGTCCCTCACCAGGTAGAGTTTGCTGGGGTTTTCAGTGCTTCCCACCGGACCACCAATATTATCATAATTATGTTGTTCCTTTTGCGGACATTTGTCTGTCTCATCGGCCCTTACTAATGGAATAGGTGAACAACTTCTACGCAGATCCCTATCTCATTTCAGCTTTGCGATTTAAGTGCTTTTCTTTTCCCGATTCAAGTAGATACAAAATTAAGCTCACATGTTCGCCCTTTTCACAAGTTTGAATTGCTGGCAACACATTTTATTTTGCATTCATCTTGTAACTGGGAAAATATGCCATATTGTTAATGAATAAATGTAAATAATAAGTTTGAAGAAAAAGTTAAAATGCAAATTATAAACACGTACAATTCCATGGTGATCCCCTTTCCATGAGATTCCATTTTCCTGATACAAGTTCCATCTCGTTTGACCACGGAATAAGTGCAACTTTTGACGTACTAGGTACCCTGCAGTTCTTCGTTAAATGGATAGTCATTGCGATCATGTACGTAGTAGTCAGGAGGAAGCTATACACAACCTATTGGCACTTTGAAATTTAGATTCTAATACCACAGCAGTTCAAGCTCCTTTTCTTGTTCTCAATTTTAATTTCCAAATCCAGCCGAGTAAGCAACCCGAACTGCTTAAAGATCCTTTTCCCTTTGAGTTGGGATTATCACAGAGGAAGCTCTCTCTTCTCGGAAAGGTCCTAACGGGGGTGTAAAGTGGTTATATTGAGATCCGGGGGGGTGTAGAAGGCCCTTTATGGAATTCAATATGCAGGATCTGACCCGTTGGAGGATGACCACAAAGGCTTTTCTTCAGCCCTCCTCAAGGCCAAATGCAATAAATGTCTCTGAAACGGAGAAGGCAACACTTGTTCTTAACTGCGGTGGACAAAGGTTTTCCCAATGCCCAGGGGCAGGGTGTTCTCTGGCAGCTTCTCTTAAATATTTATACTTCCTTCTCGTCTTTAGGGCTTTCAGAGCGATGAGAACATGGAGTGAACAACAATTTAGGATGAAATACGGTGAACGCTAAACCCACTGGAAAAACTCAGGATAACCCTTCCCTACAACACATTTCACGACTATCCAATATATCAGGAGGGTCAAGATATGAATTTTCTAGAGTGATATATGCACATTTTGAAATACAATATTTTTCTCACCCTACTCATTCTTGAGGTGTGAAACTTGTGACAGAGTGTAACAGTGGGGATGGACCAGCGCCCGCTAGACACTACAGGCCGGGGGACTGTAGCGATGAGTCAGTCATCAAGGGTACCTACTGTCTCCCTGTCCTCCTGTTCCTCCCTTCTGAATGCTGCTTTCCACTCTCTTTTTTTTATTTTACCAGTTATAAGCAATATATTATGTTTTCATTATGTCATTATTGTCATTGTCATTTTGTAATTATTTCATTATAATAAGTTATTGTAAACGGGAATAATTTACCACCATTATTTTTGCACTTATTTATTAATAATTGTTACAAGTGAATTAATAAAAAATTGGACATATACCTAATCACAATATAAAACAAAAATATGTAGAATATAAAACTGAAAAAAAACTATTTCTTATTAAATTTTGACAATTTGAGTTTTTGCACTTTTGTATTTTCAATCTCCTCTTTTTGGTTTATTATTTTCAATAATGAACCATTGGAATCGAGCATGAAAAAAAAAATTCTTACCCCCCTCAAAATTTGATGGTTTACGTTTCAAGGTATGTGAATCCAAAACTGCAATAAAAATATTTCTGTCTGTCCGCCCTACGGGCCACTTTTGTACCACGAATAAAAATTGATGAAATTCAGGTTATAGGTTCCGTTCGGGGTCTACACTGAGAAAAAACGTCGGTTAAAGTTTCAGAATTTGAACGGTTAGTGCAAAAAAACGGTCAGATTTCGTGTAGTAACCGTTTATACGTTAACAGAACGAGACGGCTAACGTCTAAAATGCAGCCCCCGGCACTGGTTTGACCGTTAAATACGGTTGGATTGACCGTTAAATACGGTTGGATGAGTCGGTAAATGCATTAACCGTGTTTTTGGAGACGGTCATTGATGAAATCTTTCCCGAAAAAATTGTTTAGCGTATAGGTTAGGAATTTTTACTCGTTTTATAGTCGGTTGTTCAGCAACCTAACCGTCTTATATAACGGAAATATGGTATTTAACCGTATACCAGTACGGTTAGTGCATCTGAAAATCTGTAACAGTATAGTACACGGTTGGTTCAGGCAGTGTAATACGGTTGATGAGCCTGCATTGACAGTCTAGTGAAAGCGGTTGGCGGCGCCTTTAACCGTCCATGACGGTTACTACCAGTAACGAATTCCGTTGTAACCGTTTTTGTCGGTCGATAGTTGTTGCAACCGCCTAACTGACACTGTCAAAGTAATTTCATTAACCGTCTTGTAAATTTGAAATAACAGTCTTCGTATCGGTCATAGAAACATTAGTTGTTTACGACGGTCAATGAATGTTCCAACCGCCTACCTAACACTGTCAAATTAATTTCCTTAACCGCCTTGTACCATTTGAAACAGCAGTGTTGGAATCGGTTGCAGCTACCGTACAGCCTACATGAACAGTATTGCATTGTTTGGCGGTCGATGTATGTTCCAACCGCCTACCTAACACTGTCAATGTATTTCCATTAACCGCCGTGTAAATTTGTGAAACAACGAGTGATTTGGTGTAGTGAAGTCAACACTTCACCAATTTAATCCCTATGCTACGCACTTCCAGGTAGGGCTTGAGAAGGGAAGGGCTTCTCTCCCACTCTTTACCTACTGAACCTCGCCTTCGCGACACCCCCCCCCCCCCCCCGCGAAAAATTGCGGGGTGTGCAAATGCCAGTGTGAAATAATCTGATTTATTGGGTTCCCTACTGTGAAGTTCTACAAGCACATCTTTAGCTTTTAGTTGAATAATAGTGAATTCTTCTATCTTTGTTTCCAAGTCTGATGAAGTAGCCTCTGTTTGCCCAAGGATTTATTGAATTTCAGCAATCAATCTTCCCAACAAAAATTTCGGTTCTTTGATATTACCCGACATCTTTAGTCAATGATAGATCCTCTTTCAACCTCTCCACAATTGCCTTACATACCTCCAACTTCCAATTTTAACCAATTTCGATCATTTTTATGGTAGTTATGGGAGTTACAAGTCCCAAACGCCTCACAATTTTGAAAAACTGGATAAAATCAACGTTTTTTTCCCTTCGAAAAATGATATCTACCCTTAGGCTTGAGCTACAGTAACGAAAAGCTTCGAGGACCAACTAGAAGGATGACTGAGCCTGGGAAAAAAATTTGGTGAATTTTGGTTGAGGTCTATTGCATTATTCGGTCGGGAATTTTATTGCACTTTCTTAATCTACGTCCTCTGAAACGTAAAACATCAAATTTTGAGGTGGGGTTAAAAATTTTTTTCCGTGCTCGATTCCATAGGTCTATTATTAATAATAAACCAAAATAATTTGAGTGGTAAATTCAATGACCGTCTTGAAGGCGGTTGGACAGAAAATAACGTTATACAATAAATTTGTCATTTTTTGTCTGATGTTGCACATCTTCTCTACATGAAGTAAAGTCATTTAAATTGCATGGAGCAATATAGCGAAACAACGCAGAATTCAGAACGTTCAAACGTACATCCAAACGTACCTATTATACTTGTAATCAATGGTTTACCCCATTTGATACAGTTCTAGCCAATGTATTTCGCTTCTTGAATCATTTCAGAACCACCATCGACCATTGGTTTAATCCAAATTTGGTCTCAGACGTCCCGCGAAACAAAACAAAAAATAATTCAACAATTGTACATGAAGTGACCGTCGAACATGCGGTTGGAACGTGATCACTAACCGCCTAAACTGAGCAATACATCAGGGGTAGAGGTCATCGCACACGGATAAACCTCGTCGTCACAATACGTTCGCCATTTTGTTTTCTTCTCAACAACCATTCGACACACGGTCAATGCACTGTAACAACCGCCTTCAATACAGTCAAAGTAGTGCATCAACCGACTAGGAGCTTCACTGCGCATGCGCAGCCCTAATCCTTTCCCTCCGACCGACTGAGCTCCCGCCTTGGAAGTACGTACTTCTTCTCTAGCTGTTGTCCGTGAACGTGTAGGTTGTCGCTTGAAGTGCTCTTCCTGGCTCTCTTTTCAACAGGTCTTCCAACGCTACCCGCTCATACCGTTCTTTCAGTTAAACGGAGCGACATATTTGGTTCACCATTTTTGTTGTGGTATGTAAAAACTTTGAATTTTCATTTTCTTCTTTTTTTTGGAGCAGGTATCTACTTTCAACATAGTACGAATACAAGTAAATTAGACATGTAATTACTCAAATTTAAACTTAAATTTCACTTGTCAAATTTTACTCGTATTCGTACTGATTTTTTAAATACTGATCATAAGATCCATTATACATGCGTTTTTTTGTAAAGCAGTACGAATAGTTATATCGTCTTATTTTAATTTCTTAGTCTTAATTAAGTAGTCTTAATCAAAATGAATAAATTTTGAAATTTATTGCGTCATTGTACAGTCACATCGTCTTTATTTTTGAAAGACTAATATTTAAAATATATAATATTTTGTGTACTCTATAATGTAAATATCACGTACAGTCATTATGAAATGTCACGTACAGCTCGCGTTATGAAATTTAAGTTTAAATTTGAGTAATTACATGTCAAATGTTACTTGTATTCGTACTAATTTTTTAAATACTGATCATAAGATCCATTATACTCGTACATGCGTTTTTTTGTAAAGCAGTGCGAATAGTTATATCGTCTTATTTTAATTTCTTAGTCTTAATTAAGTAGTCTTAATCAAGATGAATGAATTTTGAAATTTATTGCGTCATTGTACAGACACATCGTCTTTTTTTTTGAAAGACTAATATTTAAAACATACCCGTATAATATTTTGTGTACTCTATAATGTAAATATCACGTACACTCATTATGAAATGTCATGTACAGCACGCGTTATGAAATTTAAGTTTAAATTTGAGTAATTACATGTCAAATTTTACTTGTATTTGTACTAATTTTTGGTTTATTATTTTCAATAATGAACCATTGGAATCGAGCATGAAAAAAAAAATTCTTACCCCCCCTCAAAATTTGATGGTTTACGTTTCAAGGTATGTAGAATCCAAAACTGCAATAAAAATATTTCTGTCTGTCCGCCGTACGCCGTACGCCGTACGGGCCACTTTTCTTAGTTACCATGAAAAAAAATTGATGAAATTCGGGTTATAGGTTCCGTTCGGCGTCTAGTTGGTCCTCGAAGCTCGACGTTACTGTGAGTCATCTCTAAGGGGTTCAAAATAGGGGTTGAAATTTTCAAAACGCCTATACCATTTTTTTACGTAAATATTTTTACGGTTTTAAATAGTTCTTGAACTTGCGAGTTTTTTAAGCCCATCCGGAGCATCGTACGTCCAGCCGTTCGTTCACAGTAAGGCCCCGAAGTTTGCACCGACAGGCATTTTCGACTCCAGTGTCAATGAAATTGTATACAATTCAAACCAAATCTCGTAACCAGAGACGCGCCCACAATAGGAATTTGTGAATACGGCCAATCATTGGTAGGGATCACCTGGTTATATTGGCGGAGTATGAAGTCGAGTTGGTTGTTCTGTGATATTATTTAATTTGAAAAATGATGGCTCTTTTGGAGTTTGTTGGTAGGTAGTGAAACTTGAACAAACGTTGAAGTATTATTGATGGGTAAATTATTACTACGGTAAATCATTACTCAACGGTAAATTATTACACAACGGTTCATTATACCATCTACGTAGAAGGGGCTGGAGTTTGTTGGTAGGTACTTTTGCAACTTTTTTCACTCCTCATCAACAATTTCTTTTCAGAACTTCATTATGTGTGTTTCTTTTTGTTAGGTACTGTTTGTCATCGGCAGAATTATTTTAGCAACATTTAACTCGTGATTTAGGTGATCTAGGGTTACTAACCCTAGTAACGAGTACGGGGTTAGGTACTAACCTACGGAGAGTCTGCGATCTACATAATATGTATATAATAGTACATATCATATTATATAGACGGGTTATCTATACATAGAGCGGTGATCTGTAACAGAAGGGTATTCTATACAAAATAATAAACCGTTGTGCAGGGATTTGCAGCGTTTTAAATACTGATCATAAGATCCATTATACATGCGTTTTTTTGTACAGCAGTACGAATTGTTATATCGTCTTATTTTAATTTCTTAGTCTTAATTAAGTAGTCTTAATCAAAATGTCATTTACAATATTTATTTTCATAATATTCAAATATCCTCACTGTGTACCATGTTCACTCACCTCTTATGTACATTTCATTGAATAAACTGCTATTGTTCTTATAACTTGTGTTACTCGCTTAACAAAACCTCAATCACAGGTCAGTTTAATCAGCTAGGACAGAATTTAGCAGCGGAAGCAATTTAAAAGCCACGGATACTGCTACATCCTGCCCTAGCAGTATTGATTGACCCTATTGAGGTCAGTTGAAGTGTGGTTTCACAGTATGCAGAGTACTGCTAAAGCATGCTTTAGCAGTAGCGGAGGCGGTTATTGCAGATGTTGGAGGCAGCAACCGCTTCCAACATCTGCAATAACCGCCCCCGTTATTGCTAATGTATGTTTTAGCAGCATCGGAGGCGGTTACTGTAACCGCTTACTGCAACCGCCTCCAATACTGTTGGAGCACATTTTAACCGACTTCATAAGGTCGATGAATACTGCTAGGCGGTCACTGCAACCGCCTCCAAACGGTTACTTTTACAGTATCAAGGTAGGTTTGACAGTATGGTAGGCGGTCAATGCAACCGACTCTAGACGGTTACTTCAACCTTATCAAGCTAGGTTTGACAGTATGGTAGGCGGTCAATGCAACCGCCTCCAAACAGTTACTTCAACCGTATCAAGCTATGGTAGGCGGTCAATGCAACCGCCTCCAAACAGTTACTTCAACCGTATCAAGCTATGGTAGGCGGTCAATGCAACCGACTCTAGACGGTTACTTCAACCGTTTAACAGTATCGGAGGCGGTCACTGCAACCGCCTCCAAACGGTTACTTAAATATCGTAGGCGGTTACTTAAATATCGTAGGCGGTTACTTAAATATCATAGGCGGTCACTGCAACCGCCGCAAAACGGTTACTGCAACCGCCCCACACACTGTCAAACCATGCTTCAGCAGTATCAGAGGCGGTTGCAGTAGCCGTCTCCGATACTGTTGGATCATGTGCTTTAACCGACTAAAAGGCGGTTGCTAATTTTTAACCGTCTCAATGCAACAACCGTCTTCAGCAGTAACCGTAGCGTCATTAGGGGCGGTTATGCATTAACCGTCTTTTGGGGGGCGGCAAATGCAGTAACCGTCTTTTTCGAGACGGTCAACGTTAACCGTATACACACGGTTGCTAATGTTTAGCCGTGTGATACGTTTGGATTTGACCGTCTTTTTGGCTAAAATTTCTCTCAGTGTAGTTGGTCCTCGAAGCTCGACGTTACTGTCAGTCATCTCTAAGGGGTTCAAAATAGGGGTTGAAATTTTCAGAACGCCTATACCTTTTTTTTACGTGAATTTTTTTACGGTTTTAAATAGTTCTCGAACTTGGGAGTTTTTTAAGACCACCCGGAGCACCGTACGTCCAGCCGTTCGTTCACAGTAAGGCCCAGAAGTTTGCACCGACAGGCATTTTCGACACCAGGGTGAATGAAATTGTATACATCAGACCAAATCTCGTCACCAGGGACGCGCCGACAATAGGAAATTGGCCGGAGATAAAATCATTGCTAGGGATCACCTGATTTTATAGGCGGAGTATGAAGTCGAGTTGGTTGTTCTGTGATATTATTACATTTGAAAAATGATGGCTGTTTTGGAGTTTGTTGGTAGGTAGCGAAACTTGAACAAACGTTGAAGTATTATTGATGGGTAAATTATTACTACGGTAAATCATTACTCAACGGTAAATTATTACACAACGGTTCATTATACCATCTACGTAGAAGGGGCTGGAGTTTGGTGGTAGGTACTTTCGCAACTTTTTTCACTCCTCATCAACAATTTCTTTTCAGAACTTCGTTGTGTGTTTCTTTTTGTTAGGTAGGTACTGTTTGTCATCGGCAGAATTATTTTAGCAACATTTAACTAGCGATTTAGGTAGGTACCTAGTAACGAGTACGGGGTTAGGTACTAACCTACGTAGGGTCTGCGATCTACATAATATGTATAGAATAGTACATATTATATTATATAGACGGGTTATCTATACAGAGAGCTGTGATCTGTAACAGAAGGGTATTCTGTACAAAATAATAAACCGTTGTGCAGGGATTTGCAGCGTTTTTCATCTTACTGTAGTTATTGATTAAAATGTTACAAAATATGTACACACTTTTTTTAAATAATTGATTACGTGCAGCAATGTGCAGCACAAATCTTGTGTTAGCACATCTTCAAAAAACAAAATGGTCAAGGATACTCCATAAAGTGTGCGCCTATGATTGTTGGAACTCAAAAATTTCTCTTCTAACTCAGGATTTTCGATAATTTTGTCAAACGCTATGTAGGTATATAAGGTACAAGATACAACTATATCCTGAGGAAAAATCAAACCTCCCCTCGAAAGATGCGCTGTGTATTGTTCTGATAATAGCCGTGTAATAGCCCTCACACTATAACCAGCGATGTATGTATTACTGGCAGTGAACCAACATCTTCTGTGTCACCTGGGAGGATTTCCACATTGAACATCAAGGTTGTTTCTACATCGGAATCTTCACAGAAATTAATATCCTCCAATTCCATATTTTCTGGAAATTCAATATTAATTTACCTGGAAAATGAGGATTTCATTTTTAAAGGCAGGAAGGTTTGAAGTCGTAATTTTTTTTCGACTTCGTACAACTGACTTATAGATATGTTGTAAAAGCTTCCAGCCAAACCAGCTTCTCAAACCTTTGCTCTAATTTATCTGTTTGCAATTTTCCAGGAAGTATATACTCCATTGCAAATGTGCGAATGCAGTAACTTGTAATTGAAGTCAAGGCGTTGCAAGTATGTTTAAATGCTTTCATGCGTTAAATGCGTTTCATTTGACAAAGTACCAAATTTTTTACCTTCTTTCTCCCATCTGTCCTACCACGAAACAACTTTTTTAAGGTATTTAATGCCAGCTGAATTCATGGATAAAGGTTCTTCTAAGATATTCCTAGAATGTATTCCCTTTGTAGGTGTTTTTACGTTGACCACTGCCCACCATTCGTCACTATATTGCAATCGTTTGTGTTGGGTCCCTAAGGATTTAACGGCTTCTACATAAAAAATATTGAAGACTTTTAGAGCAAGAGCTTCGTTTTGTCGTTCAATACTGCTCGGGTAAAGGGCTTTAATTGTCCCCGGATGTGCGGATTTCAGGAGGTTTTCACATTCAATGTTATAGATTTTTTTTAAACTAGAAAGGAAGCTACGTCAGGTAAAGAGCCATTTACTGGCACTACCCTTGATGACTCATCCTCGGCTAGAGGCTCAGTCCCTCGGCCTGTAGTGTCTAGCGGGCGCTGGATGGACTCTCGAGAGTCCTCTTCCTAGACCAGTGAGATTATCACCGGTTAAGAAGGGATATCGATTAGGCTTCCCCAAGCAACCCCGTCTCCACCGGAAGAAAAAATGTATCGAGAACACTCCTCCCCACACGACATACTTCTGGGTAGCAGAAGTATGAGAGGGAAAAGGGGGAATGAAAAGTAGTAGTGGTACGTTCTGGTTCAGGAAAATACATCTGAACACCTTCGAGGTGACTAATGGCACTACCTCAATCATATTTTACTGGTGGAGAACAAAGCTCCTACATAGGAGTATTGGCGGATAATGTTGTCAGAGGTTGTTGTCCAGTGAATTGTGCTCATCTGGACAACCTCTAGGTGATCAACCTCCAACGCTGGGATGGAACAACTATTGGGACTTGTCAATTGGGACATGGCATCAATCGCCTTCTAATGAGCTCAGTATATTTTAATTATACTGACACTCTAAAGGGGGAAAGGGGGTGGGGAAGCCAATAGATGTATTTATTATCAAAGGGACAGGTTGTGTTAGTAAAGGAATCCTTCTGGGAAACCTTTGCACTTATCCTTCTGGTAAGATAATAATGAACCGTTGTGCAATAATTTACCGTTGCGTAATAATTTACCATTGTGTAATAATTTACCCATCAACAATACTTCACCGCTTGTTCAAGTTGCAAAAGTACCTATCAACAAAATCCAAAACAGCCTTCATTTTTCAAATGGAATAATATCGCGGAACAACCAACTCGGACTTCACACAGCCATCATTGATTATAATCAGTTGCTCTATAGTGATGATATTTGGGCTGAATGTATACAATTTGATTCACCCTCCTGTTTACCAAGCCGTCAGTGCAAACTTGGGGGCCTTACAGTGAAGGAACGGCTACAATGCTCAGGGTGGTCTAAAAAAAACTCGTAAGTTTAAGAACAATTTAAAACCGTAAAAAGGCTATAGGCGTCCTGAAAATGTCAACTCCTATTTTGAACCCCTTAGGGATGCCTGACAGTAACGCCGAGCTTCAAGGACCAACTAGACCCTGGACGGGACCTATAAACCGAATTTCGTCAATTTTGGTTGATGGTAACTAAGAAAAGGGCAAACGGCGGACAGAATTTTTTGGTTTATTATTTTCAATAATGAACCTTTCAAATCGAGCATGAAAAAATTTTTTTTTAACCCCCCCTCAAAATTTGTTGGTTTACGTTTCAAGGTATGTATATTCCGTAAATGCATTAAAAAAAAAACAAAAAAAAAAAAAACAGACGGTAGACCTACGGTTGTACAGTCAGATAATTTAATAACGATTAATTTTACGCCATTTTTTTCATCAAAAAAGTTTTTTAAATATTTTTTTGCGACAAATGTTCAATCCGCGTCGGAAAACTGAGACAAAATGGGTCGATGATGGCTGAAGTACAAAACGTAGTTGAAACACGGCAGCGAATCTATGTATCGGGTGAAGATCAAGTCGATGGTGGTGTGATTTCGAGTTGTTGGAAGACGGGAATCACTCTTCAGATCCATGTCGAACCACATTCGCATGAAGTCGAGAAAGTCAGAATTGTCTGGTTTTTGCAAGTCGAGATTGAAGTCTCCGCTGAAAATTATAGGAATCTAGAATACGCGACTAAATCGTTTCCGCTGTCTTCGTCAAATTCTCGATAAATTTCGGCCATTCGAGGGGTGTACATCAAGAGATTAGTGACAAGGAACGCTTTGAGATGTTTGTGGAGCGATGTGTTTCAATTAACAAAGTGAAACGAGAAAATAATGTAAGGAAAGTGAAGAAACGCGATATACCTCAAACCTCAGAAGAAAATGGGAGAAAACTAAGTGCGAACTCACGATACCGCTACACCCAGAACCACCTATGTTGTCAGACAATTCTGTTATAACCGGTCACAATTCGTCTGAGACAATCTAACCTATTATTGAAGACTCTTCAATCGACCTTCTTGTTGAGGGTATTAATATTTTTGAAAGCGTGAACAACCAGGCGATTTGGGAAATTCCCAATACGAAGGCAGTGCCCGTAAATATGCTGGAAAATTTGAAGGTGCAGTGGACACGTGCTGAAGCATTTTACAAGAAAGAATGTTTGTCTGAAGAACTGAAAATTAACACGATAAAGGAAGCTCTGGAGGAACACACAAAGCGGCTGCAGGAGCTAAACAAAATGAAACAGCAGGCAACTATGATTATAAAAATGTTGGGGCCTATATTAAAAAAATAACAGGAATTGAAGTAAAATATTTAGGTCCACAGCAACAGCAATTTTTGTGAATTTTGCTAAAACAATAAGTTTTTTATGATACTGTAGTTTAAATAAATATATTTAGCTTAATTTGTGATTTCATTATATTGACCTAAAATTGGGTTGAAATACGGTCATAAGTTCCTACGGTGCTAACCTATGCTTACCGAAGGTATGTATAGTTGTTCTATACATACTTCCCAAACTTTCTTGCTTTTATCTGCTGGCATAACGAAATATGTTAATCTCGTCTCTTTATTATATCGTGATGTGACGGTCGTGAAAATCGATCGCGGAACTTCTAAACGTGACGATCGACCGCGAAGGTGTGACCAAATTATAAAATTCAAATTATAAAATCATAAAATCAATAAAACATCCGAATATGTTGTCATAGTCACCAAGCAATTTCGCCGTGACGTGACGGTCGGTAAAAAAATGGAAACGTCCTGTTAATCATTATGAAATGATAAAATTTCTATCCGTCCGCCGTACGCCGTACTTAGCACTTTTCTTAGTTACCATGAACCAGATTTAATGAAATTTGGTTTGGGGTCTAGTTGGCCCTCGAAGCTCGGCGTTACAGTGAGTCATATCTAAGAGGTGAAAAATAGGGGTTGAAATTTTCAGGACGCCTATACCTTTTTATACGTGAATCTTTTCACGGTTTTAAATAGTTCTTGAACTACAGATAACTGATCTACCCAGAAGGGGCATATATACAGGTAAATTATTACACAACGGTTTATTACACTACGGTTTATAATTTCACCTTACGCTTCATGAATATCAACAAATAATTAATTATTGAATTATTGAATCCTCGTGTTTTTATGAAACTGTAATTCCCGGGCCGGTACTGGTACTCGATTTAGAGCTTTCCTTGGGGGGGGGGGGTGAGGGTATGTATTGATCACAGAAAACAGTGATCTATGCAGAAGGGGCATCTGTACCGGTAAATAATAAGCCGTTGTGTAATATTTTGCAGCTTTTTTGTATCGCATTTTCATATTCTGCATACCTTGAAACGTAAACCATCAAATTTTAAAGGGGAGTTAAATTTTTTCTTTCAGCTCGATTCCAAATTTAAGAATGGACCAACCAACCAACCAACCAACCAACCAACTATAAGAATGGAGTTATGCATGTACTTGAGGATATGGTGAATCTATGCTATGAATCGTGACAAGAGTAGATATGAGCTAAAACTATGAGTCTTGCATATGATGCAAAATAGTTATATCTTATTTTCATAGGGATTCTACTGAAAAGGGTAATCATTACAGCGCAGCATGGATATTTGGCTCCACGAAAAAAATAAGAGTATAAAACGTATCAAACGGCCATACCAAGATGATCCCCTATTGGCTGCATTTATTTTATATTATTAGCATAATACCATACGCTACCTATGTGAGTCGACATTATCGGAATGAATAGGTATAATTCCTGATTTGCCGAACGATTTATCAAAGAACGTTCACATACACATACCAGAAAGTTCGTACCTTTTTCCACATTTTGTGACATTCCGTATACACTTTATTATTATACTTACCTAGCTAAGTCCACATAGCTGAGGCAAAAACTTAGTCGGACAGCTGGCAAGCGAATGCATTATACATAAGGTCACTTCTGCACGAAGTGGGTCGATCCCATGATTTACGGTCACATATTAAATACGGTCCTTCTGCCCGGAAGGCCATAATATATGACCCTAGCAGTCCTCCTGTCCTTCCGATTTTATTGCCCAAAAAATATGTTTCCATCGCTTTCTTTCACCGTTTAATAAAATCCCTCTATGGAAGACTGTGATATATTTAAATCGTAAAAAAAGTTGAAGAACATTAATGTAGATGCCTACTACCTATATACTTACAATGAATATGAATCTGAAAACATGATACAATTGTCAAATCCCCCCCTCCCCCCCCCATCCATCCGAATTAATGCGAATGATAAGGTGGATTATTGTGCGAATGCTATTGTAAGTACCTACATTGAGATTTCTGTCGGCAGGGCACAATAATTATGCTTTTAAGGACACTGAAATGTTACCAATCGATATCTGAACTCCATACATGGAACATTGTGGTAAACTACCTTTGGTATATTTTACAGTGCATGAGTGGCATACAAGATTAAGGATACAAGTGTGCTCATACATGTGTGGCCGTTAATCCTTGTACACCCATAGATATAGGTGCGGGATGAAGTACATTTATCTGTAACTATAATCGGACTGTAAGTTCCAAGACTATACGAAAGACTAGAATGTGACGAATATCCCACTGACTTTCAAATTTGAAATTATTCTTTTTACATCACATTACATAATATGATGAGGTGGCGGGGAAGGGAGTCGGTCAGGTACCGAACAACGCAGTTTGGCCTTATTATTTATATATTTTTTCTAAGGAATATCGTATTTTGAGATTCTAATATCGTGTAGCTCGTGAGATTAATTCTGGTCTTCTAATCCGGTCCATATTTTGCAAGGTTAGCAATTTAGACAGGTTAGAATTTTTATGTTTGATCAGGCTTTTGATTCTTTAATACTGGATTAGATTTCAAAGGATCGGCACTGCAATGGAAGAACCGTCGTAGTATGTGAATATCCCAGAATGTCTCAAATGTTTGCAATGTGATTCGCAATGAAATTGTTTCAATTGCATCTAATTTCTACACGAGAGCGATAAGGAGCCAGATTAGACATTGATATTGTAGCCTTTGACGTAAAATTGCAATCACTATGACCCCAGTGATTTGCGGAAGACAATGTCTGTTAGCAATGAGATTCAACGATAAAGAAGCGTGAGTGGAGATTTCCTTAGACTCTAGCACAACCGTGAATTAGTAGGTCATACACACAGTCTAACGGCTCAAGCTGGGAGCAATAATACCTACTCGTAATAGGTTTCAAGATTTTCAATTGACGGAAAGTGGAAAAACTAGACTCGGCTCAAAAAGCAACAGAGCTTCAGCTCAATAATGAAATAAAATTTCGATCCACTGCTCGAAATTACTGTGTTATTCTGAGGGTAACAATTCTAAAGACGGGTGGTGTTTGGGCGTTTGTCCCTTTTACACAAACCACTAAAGGTTCAACATAGATACGCTACCTCCTGTTTCCCCAAGGGTTTTATATACCGTTGAATAACTTCCACCGTGCTTCTTACCAATCACCCCATCTGAATAAGATTTCGAAACCAACTTATGTATTCTTCAGAAAATTCTCTCCTCTGCCATTTAACGTGGTAAAAAGGGCAATTTTTCAGCGCTCTGCTGTGCTAATTATTGAGAGGATTTTACACTCCCAATTGAATGTAAACTGTTCAACTATTTCCTGAGTAAATATCTTTTATAACAATGTCAGTATTAGGGTTTCAAACTCTTATCACTGGTGTCTGATTTGATATCCTGGGTCTAACAGTGTGTTTAATAAAGAAGGCCAAGATGTAACACATACTAGTCAAACCATATATAGTAAGATAATCTCAGTAGTTTACGATCAGTTCGATTTAATATTTAGCAGCTTTCTATGAGAATCCTCTGTCACACTCTCCAAAGGTGACCTCACAAAATATAGTGCGAGCACCTTCGAAACAACGCATTTTATCCCATCGGGCGACCAGGTTTTATTTATAGACTCTAAAACCTCTGGATGTTTTCAGCAGTGAAAGCGTTTTACGTGATCGCTAACTGGGGTGGGAACCTGCTGAGTTTGCGCATATCCTACTGCCAAAGCCCTATACTAGGTCTCTATCATCCACTTCAATTTCAACTTTTTCGCGGTCCTTGGATTTCTATCCCTTCTGTTTTTTTGATCCTCGGGATATCAATTATGCACGTGTTCTCGTAATAGATTTTTTTGAGAAAACATGATCACAAGTAGGTATCTGCATGTGCAAGACTATACTGATGCTATTGTAAACTTGACCATCTATGACGCCTACCTACTATATTTTTCCGCATTTTGCTTCTCCAAATGTAAGGAAGCCTTGTGTTCATTTAGGAACCAAAAAAATAATTAATATCTAATACATAATAATTAATTTTTCCTCGAACATTGACATTTTCTCATCGTATTTTGCGTTTCAGACATTAATGGATCCGAATGGATGGATTCTTCCTGTCTGCCTGCTCTCAGTTTCTTGTAACTGTCATACACATATAAGTAGGTGTCATCTTTTCGGAAGAAAATCCATATGGGATTAAATTCTGAGGATATGTACTGGTCGGTGATTTGGACAACGTTTTAAGGCAGCTCAATCAGTTAATTTGCACCAGAGCTCATCAGTGTACCTAACATCTCAATTTACAGAAACGATAGATCTGCGCATGCACAGCCTTGATCTTTTATTTTAACAAGGATTTCTCGTTCAGTTTTGCCTAAGTAGTTGGAGTGCTGTTTCTTCATGGGTAGGACGGCGCTGCACATCCAGTATAAACCAATGTTGTAGATACACGTAAGACAATTATACGAATGGAAATACAAATTTAAGGAGGCTCTATTGTCCACCCACTTGGCAGATGTTTTTGTCAAGACCAAGCTTTCAATATTAAGGGTCTACTCGTTGAGCCCTCAGCATTCACTTTCAGCGACACAGGTTTTTTTTTTAAGGCAAAAGTAGTTCTGCAAAAGCCCAGGGGGGGATTGAGACCTGGGATGGCCTTGGGATTAGCACCCTATGAGCTCCAGTTAAGAAAGTTTTGAATACTGTGACAGCGGAAGTTCTCGAGGCGTTTGCTGTTCGGGTGAAGATCGGGTCGGTCGGCTGAAGCCTAATCGATAGGTATCTCACGAAGATATATAAGATCGGCGAGAATATCGCTGATCTAGGAGGCGACTCTCGAGGGTCCACTGTCACACTCTGTCACATGGTAGCAGAGCGCGGTTTGGTAGTATGCGCTGAGTAACTCACCATACTCCATCCACTTTTTGAGGGCTTTCCAGAAGGATAAGCCCAAAGGTTTCCAGAAGGATTTATTTACAAACATCCAATCCATATATATATATATATATATATATATATATATATATATATATATATATATATATACTCTCCCGAGCGCACTTATCGTAACCCACAAAATCCTAATTTTACAGGAGAGCCAAAAAACTAAAATAATCTCTGGCTGGTTCTTTTGTCGTAACCCACACACGATCCTTTTAGCGAGGTATATTTTAAAACAAATAAATCCATAAAAACTCGAAAATTTTGATCGAAACCCAATTTGACCGCAGAAAAAACGTTTCAAGTCAGCAGGCAAATTGATCCCTTAGAGATTAAAGTTGGAATGAATCATGCTATTGATCTGGAACGTCCTCAGTGGACTGAACTCAGAGAAAAAGTAAGGCGCTATGTTGTGAAACTTGGGGCACGAAACCTTCTATTTATTCACTTAATAATAATATTATATTGCGACGACTCTTCGCCCAACGGATCTTCCTCATCAGTTTCGGGTAGCATATCGGGCAGAGTGACGTCTTCAGCCGTCATCATGTACTCTTCATGGTACTCGCCTATATGAGCTTCATCAGGTCCCTTTTCTTTTTCGCTGGAATTGGAAGCGGGGATCTGAACGCTGGCAATGGTTTAGAGAGTCTGGTCGCGATTGTGAGCCATCGCTTGTCTGGATCTGCTTTTCTTTCTGGTGGTGAGCTTAGCTTTCGTTTTACGAATACGTCTGGCGCGTTGTTTTAGATCACCTTGCTCCACCCCTCCAATGATGCGAGTTTCGGCTTCTGCAGGATCGTACGACACTTCGACGTAAAAGTCCCTCGAGCCCTTCATGAATCTAAACTTCTTCACGGCTGAAAAATTCACGCTTGATCCGTCTTCCTTGGCCTTCACTGGCGTGAATCGTTGTGTCCGACTGTGGAAAAATGTGCTGGTCAAGGAAATTAGCATGTGATAGTTTGATAACTTCGTAGGGTCGAGGGTTTTTCCGGGCGTTTCTTATTATTGTATTCCATTCAGATGGCGCCCATACTTGCCACGTGAGGCCCTCTATATTACAACACGGACCGAATCGGCTGGGATGTAGGTATGACCTGGCTGGAGGAAAGTGATGTGAATCGTCAATTTGGATTTTTCCAAGCACCACTGGATCGTCGACACTTTATTCTTTTCTGCCCTGCACATGAATCGCAGTTCGTACTGTTTTACGTCCGTCAAATGAATGGATGTACATCATAAGAATGTTTGATACCTCATTGGCTCCTCGTTTTGCGTTCTGTTCTCCCCATATAGGTAACAGATCCCGTTCTGCGTCCCGGTCTCATAAAATGTTTCGTTGTAGAAAGAGTACAATTGTTTAATCAGGTGGGGGTGATCAAATGTCGTAAGCCACAAATTTTTATAATAACTGACGTGTCATTTGTGGGCTACGACAAAAACAAATTACGCATCATTGTCGGAACCCACCTGAGTTTTTTTCTCGTGTGGCTAGTAATGGGACATAGGAGGTAGTAAAACGAGCATTTGTCGTAACCCACAACGCTAGACTTCCCATGTGAGTGAAGTAAGTTGGTTACAACAATGTACCTAATAAAAGAAAATTATTGAAGTAATAACCAACAGTTCAAGTAGAGTTTCTTCGTTGGTTACGACAAATGTTCTTCACTCATTTGAATTTTTGAAAATTCCAGATTTAAGGAAAATTAGAGGGGGAAATTGGATTTTAAGGTATTTAACGTTGTCAGATCAGGCTGAAATTCAATGGTGATGTACCCACAACCCTTTAGTACACGTTACTGCAGAAAAAAATTTCCCGCCTTTTTGTGGGTTACGACAAGTGCGCTCGGGAGAGTCGAATTATATTCCCCCTTTAGAGCTCAGTATAATTAAAATATACTGAGCTCATTAGAAGGCGATTAATGACGTGTCCCAATTTGCAAGTCCCAATAGTGGTTCCTCCGTAACGAAGGAGGTTGATCACCTAGAGGTTGCCCAGATGAGCATAATTCACTGGGCAACAACCTCTGACTTAACATATTTTTCTCCACCAATACTCATATGTAGGAGATTTGTTCTCCACCAGTAAATTATTGAGGTAGTGCCATTACGATGGAGGTTAGTCACCTTGATGTTCACATGTCGTTCCCTGAACCAGAACATAGGTACTACTTTTCAACCCCCCCCTTTTCCCTCTCATACTTCTGCTACCCAGAAGTATGTCATGTGGGGAGGAGTGTGACTGTGGCAGTTCTCGAGTTGTTTATTGTTTCGGTGAAGATGGGGTCGGTCGGCTGAAGCCTAATCGATATCCCTGGTGAGAATATCGCTAGTCTAGGAGGGGGACGCCCGAGGGTCCACTGTCACACTCTGTCACAATACAATATGTAATTGGCACGTTTAAACAATTCAAACCTATACCTTCTCATTTTCTAACGGACAAGTTGTTCCTACATTATTCATTTCAACATCAGAAAAACAATGAGAATTGGGTTTCACTGGGAGACAAAAAAGAACCCGTGATGACATCAACCCTTGTTTACTGTTATTGTTTACTGAACCGAACAGGCCACCTCCAGTCATCATGGCAAGTGTTGCGATGGAAGTTAGACATCAGCTCTGGCATTATTGGCCGAAATCCAAAGAAATGATTTCCATGAAGTAAGAACATGCTGTCTCGTTTTTTGGCGCGGACGTTGCCGCTTTTCGACCTCATTCATTCGCGGGATTATTGTACTTACCTTTCATTGGAAGTAACTACTGACAACGATTAGTTTGTCCATATCTGCAATTGTTACTCTCTACAAGCCCCTACATTTTCCTGTTCTAAAGTAGGTATATATGCCTCTGTGCGGTCTGCAGCCAACATAAGTGCTACAGCAACTAGTTGGATCCACCATAGATCCCTCCGTTATGTCGCATTTAAGCTGCACATATCTCAAGATCCAGTAGGGTATTTCGCTCTAAAAAGAAACGCCAAACAATGGACCTTAGAAGATCGAACATGTCTATCTGACATGACGTTCCAAGCTGTTGTTGGTTTATATGGATTCTCCATAACGTTTGTCCAAAGTAAATTTCCTGATTCCCTGGCTGAGCTCACGATCAAGTAGGTAGCCTCTTCTGGATATGTATCATTCTCGGCGACGATTTATCTACAACAACTTGACCTTTTTCAACAATCACTAGCTGTGCACATAGTCATCATAGTGCCACATCTTTCCTGTTGGGAACTCCTACGTTGTCAACTATAGATTTGTTTAATATACCATCTATCAACAATCAACCTATTCATTAGGAGACTATCTTCAAACACTTTTTTTGTTGCATGGTTTTTTTTTACACGCGGAAGAAATTATAGATAATAATTTCTCATAATTATAGGTAGGGTACTAACAACTGTCATGTTGCTAATTAATACCCATCATGTAAGCTTATATTGTACATTTATAGGGTTTACTCGTATTGTAAAAAATGCTGCAAATTATTACACAAAGATTTATTATTTACCTGTACGGATGCCCCTTCTGCGTAGGTCACTGTTTTCTGTGGTCAGTACCCCCGAGCTCCCCCCAGGAAAGCCCTAAATCGAGTTCTAGAGCCGGCCCCGGAATTGAATTTTCATACAAATGCGCGGGATTCAACAATTCAATCATTAATTATTTTGTAGTTATTCATGAAGCATAAGGCAAATAATAATTTCGGTTCGTGATAACTAAGAAATGTGCGAAGTACGGCGTACGGCGGGCGAACAGAAATTTTGGTTTATTATTTTTTTATTGCATCTTCGGATTCTACATACCTTGAAACGTAAACCATCAAATTTTGTGGGGGGGGGGTTAAATTTTTTTTCATGCTCGATTGCAAAGGTTCATTATTGAAAATAATAAACCAGAAATGAAATAAAAAATTTAATGAACCCACTAAAAGATCAGGTGTTTCTTTTTAGCTACGGATTGTGTTGATCGGAAAAGCTGTTGAGTTTGGAAAATAAATAGAACGGACGATTGTGGACTACTATTGTTGCGAGTTCCTTACAATAAAATCAAATCAGTAGTTCTTTTCGGTTCTCGGCCACATTACCCCAGTTTCATAATATTATGATGGGTTGTTATAGTCTATATTAAATTATATTTGATAGGACGTAAGGACCTCCCAGCTGGTTCATGGCTGGGACATAGAAGTGACAGGTTCTAGCAACGAAAACCCCCATGTAACACAAATAATAATGGTGGAAAGAAAAAGAGCCGAATGATTACCACAACCAATAGGAACGGATGGACGGCCATGTTCAGAGGGTAGGAGCGGAAACCGGTTGACTTGGAGGCCGAGCACCTGATCGGGTACCGGAGCGGTGGGAGTGTTCGGTGGAGATAGAGGAATGGGGCAACGGTGGCAGAGGGGGATCTCCACCTGAACTCTCCAATTAATTAACAAGGGTAGGGAAGCGAAGATGGGGTGAAATAAAGGGGATCGAGGTGGGAACGAGGTCGAACCAAGACCAAGGGTACAGGGTCGGTAGGGTGGTTTCTAATGAGAAATCAGAAGGATGATGGGCGAGCGGAAGTCGTGACGTCAGAAGCCCGACCGACCCCTCGGTGATTTTCAAAAGCGCGAGGTAGCCAAATATAACCATGATTTTATTTTCAAAAGCGCGAGTGGTAGGAGTACTTTTTATTATCAAAAGCGCCACCTCAGTATGTGTCAAAAGCGCGAGGTAACCAACAATTGAGAACCTAGTTAGTCGGAAAACAGTTTATTCTAAGTCTATGGTACGATTCGGGACCGTTAGTAGTTCGGATACTGGTGGTTGGCAATGCATTCCACTAATCTATTCAGAAGTCCCAAACAACCTGCTCATTCACGGGATAGTTTCTGGGATTGTTTATCTTTTTTGAGATGCGAGCGCTAGCGAGCATCCAGATCGCTTGACAACGCATTCCACTAATCTATTCAGAAGTCCCAAACAACCTGCTCATTCACGGGATAGCTTTGAACCGTGAGCTGTTACCAAGTAACTGTTACTGAGTCACCGTTACAGCTCGCGCATTTGCCACCAAACCCAAGCTAAGGACCTCGCGCTTTTGAATATACAAAAATTCGCGCTTTTGAAACACATTCCGAGGGATTCGCGCTTATGCTACCCACCCCGACCCCTGGTTGTATCGTCGCCCGCGATGCCATTTAAATCCGGTATTCCTCCTCATAGCTCCGGTCTTTCGATCTCTGAAAAAGAAGACAGGTGAGAGCACCAGGTTAGAATACAAAGCAACCGATCTAGGGTTGCCAGATTCTCTTGGTCCTTTACATGACAGTAATTTCTGGCCAAAACCGAGAAAAAGTAGTCCTCCCCTGGCTTTAATGGACAAATGAATTGTAAAGCTTGGTCTTCGAGGCGATGGCGAGCAAATTCAGCAGTTTATCCATTGCAATGGCGTCCATACCCAAAAGCGACATTCTCTCCCCTCGAAAAGCGTCATTCAAGCTACTAAAAAACACTGCAGTCCTTGTCACATGGGTTTATTATTCTATTGGACATACCTACAGAAATGTGGGCTGTTCATTTATTGTTTCTTTCATGTGCAATTATTGAAATAGCTATTGCTGATAGTTTCCACCAATTTTGGCCCCCAAAAAACACGATATAAGCTCCTATTTTTGACAAACTATCTTTGATCATTGATAGTGTCATTCAACTGTCTTGATTCACCTGTTGAAACTACTTCTAGTGTTATTATAGAAGTTTATGGTGATTTCAGACAACTCCCCAGGTTTTTGGCTCAAACAAAATGATTTCTGCGAGCTGAACCTTCGTTACAACCCCAATTATTCACTCTTAGGTCAAAATCAACTTCATATTCGGCATCCTCGCCCGAAAAAAAAACAAAAAAACATGGAAAACGATACCTCACAAGATCATGTTCGCTAAAATCTCAAAAAGGACGTCGAAAACCCCTATTTATACACCCATTTCTCACCCCGTAACACCCCTGGTTGTATTTTGATCGGTCTGCCGAGTTTCGGAGCACAGCTAGGATCCAAATGTGTTCCTAACTGGGGACCCAAACTGTGTGCGGAAGAACGACGATTTTAGACCAAACTGTAATATAAATTTAAGGCTGAAACTTCGTTAAAACCTCAATTTTCCAAATTCGTTCTTTCGCACACAGGCTTCATTTGGGCCCTAGTTGTGTCCCGAAACTTTGCAGCCCGATCGGAATACACCCAGGGGTGTTATGGGTGAAAAATGGGTGTCAAAAATTTTTTTTTTGGTGTTTTAGTAAAATGAGCTTTTGAGGTATCTTTTTCCATGTTTTTTTAGGACGACAAGACCGAATATGAAGTCGATTTTGACCGAAGACTGAAGAATTGAGGTTGTCACGAAGGTTCAGCTCCCAAAATTCATTTTTTCAAGTCAAAAACCTAGGAAATGGTCTGAAGTCACCATCAATTTGTATGTTAACACTAGAAAAGGTGTCAGTAGGTGAATCAAGACAATTAAATGGCACTATCAATGATCAAAGATAATTTGACAAAAAAAGAGCGTATTTCGTGTTTTTGGGGACCAGAATTAGTGGAACCCATCAGAATAGCTATTTCAGTTATTGCACATGAATGAAACAATAAATGAACTGCCAATATTTTAATTTGAACAAACGTTATGCTTCATGAATAACAACAAATAATTAGTGGTAGAACTGTTGATTCCACCGAATATTTATGAAATTTGAGTACCCAACTGGATCCAGAACTCGATCCAGAACTCTCATGTGGGAAGCACTAGGGCAGTATTGACCACGGAAAACAGCGATCTAGCCAGAATGGGTATCTGTACATGTAAATAATAAACCGTTTTGTAATAATTTGTAGCGCTTTTTTCCTCGTTTCATTTCACGCGTTTGCTTTATGATGGTATAGTTCGCTTATGGTTCTTAATTTCCCTTTCTTCTTTTGTAGATACCACGCACTTCTTCATTTCCTACTGCACTTTTCTTTTGTAAAAGTATCTATAATTTATTTATATTGTTTATATTTCGTTTATAAACAATGTATTGTTTATTTTAGCACACGATCATGTCCATTCACCATCATGTTGACGACGCATTTCGGTGCAGACAAACGGCAGGACCTACTCCGGGCGGTCTAAAAAAAAAATTGTCAAGTTTGATATAATTGCAACATAAAAAAACCATACCCTTCTATTGCAAGTTTTCGAGATACAGCGTTCGGGAAATTTCAACCCCCATGGGGGGGGGGATATATATTTTTTTCTTCATGCTCGATTCCAAAGGTTCATTATTGAAAAAATTAAACCAAAATTGCTGTCCGTACGCCTTACTTTGTACTCTCCTTAGTTACAATGAATCAACATTAATGAAATTTTGTTTGTAGGTCCCATTTGGGGTCTAGCTGGTCCTCAAAGTTCGACATTACACTGTTCGCCATCTCCAAAGGGTGAAAAATAGGGGTTGACAATTCCAGAACGATGCCGTAGCTCAAAAATGATAGGCGCCTACAAGTTTGTTGTTCACAGCCGAATGAATCATCCACATCAGGTGAATATTATTTGATGATATGACAAGGGTCATACTTAGGTTCAGCAATTATCATAGCTGCAAATTATAACACATCTAATAAGGCACACTTCAAAATCTGCACAGTTATGCCGTTGCAGCAACTTTTGCGATTATTATTATTATTATAGCGGGTCGGAACCTCCGAGGATATCCTTATGCAACCCCCGCAAACCCTATTATGCTTATTGCCCCAAGTTAAAAGTTTTTCTCCTGAGTTTCAAACTTCCGATTCCTGTTCAAGGCAAGTGAGTTTTGATCTATTGCGGACATGTGAATGCTTTCTTTTTTCATCGTTGCTCATGATACATGCGCTGGTTTTACTCTGGAATCAATTATTCGCCTTATCAGCTTGTTGTTGACCCAGGTGTTACCTCAATATGGCAGTTCCTATAATGGCACTATAATATTATAGTTGCTATATTAGGCCACATTTCGCTATTTCGGCTCATCCTATCATTATACCTACTACGTTTTCTTTATTTTTCTTTGAGCAGCGATAAGGAAAAAAGCGTTTTCCTATCCTTAAAATGAAAAAATAAAAATAAAAAATAAAAAATAAAAATAAACGCTAGATAAAAAATTGCATCAAACCTACTCCATAGGTGCCTACTACTTATGTTGTATTTTATGTGATCTAGATTTTATGGGCCAGTTTGACTTCTAGCACTTTTTGGTTTTCTATGTTAATGCTTGGTTCGTTTTTATAGAATATAGATGGTAGATGAGAAAGAAATGAAAAATTCGAAAAGGATGGAATAACCCCTACTGGGTCACATTAAGCAACCTGATTTGGGGAAGAGGAAAATGCCATTTTTCGGAATTTTTTTTATGATTACATTGTAAATGTATTTTTGAGGACTTGAACCTAAGATTCTGAAACGGCGTGAGTATATCTATGACAGGTAATTTTGATTTGGGAATTTAAGGCCTTCGAGAGGTCCGAAAACCCTTTAACAGGTTACCATATTAGGGCACTTTACCCTAATAACAAAAGTAGGCAGGGTCACGATCAACATATTTCAAAATCCAGCTCAGGACTTGAAATAAACAAGTTTTCCTTTTCATTGCTCTACATTTGGCCGTACGTAGGTCCAATGAAACTTGCATAAAATGTGCGCGAATGTGGAATTTTATTGCCGTACCGACTTCGGCTTGTGAGGTACCCTTTTCTATGCTTTTAGGGCGAGGAGACCAAATGTGAGGTTGATTTTGACCGAAGAGTGAAAAATTGAGGTTCTAACGAAGTTTCAGCTCCCAAAATTCATTTCATATGAGCCAAATACCTGGGGAATTGCCTGAAATCGCCATAAATTTGCATAATAACACCAGAAGTAGTATTAACAGGTGAATCTAGACAGTCAAAAGACACTATCAGTGGTTAAACATAATTTGTCAAAAATAGGAGCCCACCAAAAATAGCCCATCGGGGGAAGCCATAAAAAATAGCTATTTCAATGATTGCACATGCATGAAAAGAACTTTAAATGAAAGCCAATATTTCTGTAGGTATGTCCAATAGAATAATGAACCCATGTGACAAGGAATTTGCCGATCTTTTTTTTTTTGAAGATGAGAACATGAGTTTTTGAGGTATCATTTTCCATGTTCGTCCTGCTGAGCAGAGGTTGGGAGCTGGTAGTGGAAAAATGTGGCCAGGTAATACTCTCGGTAGGGTTTGTAGAGTGGACAGGGGAGTAAAAAGTGAGCCAGAGTCTCAGGTACTTTCAGGTTACACGCTGTGCATACTTCGTTGTTCTTCCAAGAATACTTGTTGCGTTTATGGTAGAAGCAGCAGTATGGGACCATTCGCAGTTGCGCTATGATAATTTCTTTATTATATTACCACCCTGCTCCAAGTAACTCTATTGGCCGCCAAAGCCACATTGATCAGTATATGACATTATAACTCGAGTTCATAGCCCTTTTTGGTACATCGAAGCTGATGCAAGGGTTGCTGAACTTGGTGAAAGGTCTTTACGCATGACTTTAACTTTTTCATAATTTAGGGACTTCAGTCTAGTACGACACCGAGCGTTGTGAATATGGAGTCCAATTTTGAAACCTAATTGAATTTCGTCGAGCTGCGGCCTGACATGTGGTGTTTAGATAGCTCCATCAGACATAATCTAGGCCAACGGTCGTCGTCCATCCTGAAAACTCTCATCAGAAAGTGAACACGTCTTTCATATATAAGCTCACCTTTAGCTGAAGCAGCTTGAAGTTTTCTGAGCCATGGTGAGGGCTGAGGGAGCTCAGTATTGGCGTATTGAAGAAGAAAGAAGAAAATACACATTTTATTAAACAATTTACATACATATACATTTTATGATGAGAAATGCATTTATGACAATGAACTGTTTTCGTCCGTCTGTCGGGAAGAGGCGTGTCGACTGATATTATTATTGTTGAGATATATATATATATATATATATATATATATATATATATATATATATCAATTGGCGCATAATCACAATATAATTATATATAACATACAGGCTACACATAACAGGATGACACCACGTTTTATACTTGTTATCTTAAATTTGCATGATTAATGTTGCAGTATAATTAGCATATGAGGTGTGGGGTTAAAAGTTTTAGGCAACTGGGCGCTGAGCTATTCGTGGTTTCCCCTGCAACATCATGTCCAGTTAAATTCAGCGACGAGCTCAGCACGGTACCTCGAAGCAATCGATCCGAATCTCGCCAGTGCCTTCCAATCGCCTTCATTCAGCAGGTGGATCGTCGCTTCCCGATCTAATTGGCGTATTGTGACCTCAAAGTTTTGATGAATTTGTTGCTGATGACGCCTAAGTGAGCAAGTTTTGACCACAGAAGAGAATGTTTGACTGTGTCGAAAGCACGGGTGAAATCAAATCAACCATGAGGGCAATCAGGTCTTGGTTCTTTCTCACACGGCAATGGTGATACTGGCAATGGTGTGGAGCGTGAAAATCTGATCAGCACGAGGATAGGTACTGACCACAGAACACAGTGATCTACACGGAAGGGGAATCTAAAGGTAAATAATAAAGTGTTGTGTAATAATTTGCAGCGTGTTTTATTCTCCAATGTCCTATATTTTCTTCCTAATATTTCCAGATGTAAATTTTAATAAAAATAAGTACTCAAAAATACATTTCCGATCTTGATAATCCAACAGATAGGTAAGGGACCGACAAGCTGTCGGATTATCGGAAATGTCGGACTACAGGGCTTCATTTAAACAAGGAAAATTTTTTTCTTCATATTTATAAGTACAACAAAAATATTTATTCTACCCACGAATATCATTAATATTACAGTACATAACTTTGAAGTAAATATCATAATGAGTTAATGTATTATTGTATGCTATGGTATTTTAATAGAAAAATACTGTAAAATAACTCACCAAAATGTAAGGTAGTTGTAAGAATAATAAGCTCTTCCTCACCCATCCCATGTGTATAAGGTTTTCTGATTACCGAAAGTGTCGATCTGGCAATTGAATGTGGGATATTGAGATAGGACCTATTCTGAAACACATTTTCAATTGATTTTTCCCGCCAATCAGCATGGAGTCTGTTTTGCTGATTACGCCACCCTTTCGAGATATAACTGGCTTGAACAAAATTTTTCGGTTATTTCGGGGCGTACACTGTAGTCATTCTGGTGTTTCCGGGACCTACACTACAGTTATTCTGGATTTTTTCTAAGAAATACTCCGGATTTTTAACGTCTAGACAGAATCTGGAGATATTCCAGGTTTATCCAATCATACTATATTTTGCATACATACACTAAGTCCTGTGTGAAGGTTTTAGGTAATACTTGTCTGTCCTATTCCGAGGGGTTTCCGTAATATTTTGAAGTGTTTAACGTCATATTGATCCGAGCTCTAGTTATCGATGTTATCCTAAGGGGATGTACATATCCGCAGATGAAGAGCTGTAAATAATGACTATGGAAAGACGACTATAGATGACTTCAGTTTAGTAGATATTGGGTACGATGAAGGAAGAAGGAAAATACCACCCTTCCAGATGATACACAGCAGGACGAATCACGGAGAACGCAAGTTGATTTGAGTTAGGATGGATGGCCGAAGAAGACATATAAATCTAGAGATAATAATTTCGACCCGTCCGATAGGGGAAGTGTCAAGGAAAACCCCCTTTCCTACCAAAGAGGGGCCATTATTTTTATTGAACTTTAAAAATAAATCTCTTTCGAGCCTCCGAGGAAACCAGAAAAAACTAAGGGGGGTTTACGACAGAAGAAAAAAAAAGTGATGGTGATGGGTGAAGCGGGGGATTCTGTTTGGACCTATTCGGATGGCACGGGCGCCGGTTTAGCTCAAGGGATCACAGAGGGTGAGCGGGGGTTGAAGGGGTAGTTTGGGAGTATTCAATAAAGGGGTCTCACCAGCCCTTTCGCGGAAGATATCCATCTTTGGGGCACAATTAATATATCTTGCTGCGAGGGTCGGTCGTGGCCTCTGGGAGGAGACAAGAGGTGAAGACGGAATATAGGGCCGCTACGGACGACCTTCTGGATTTAGGGGCCTTCACCCGCAGCTCACAGCCATAAAGACCATTTACATAATAGACCTGACCATTGGACAATGTCCAAGGTCTTGGAAGGGAATCGGGTCCTGGAAAACCGTGCTGTCCTATTTTCATATTACCTATCGTTTGCAAGTCATCCTGGACTGTTGCTCGGGATGGACACCATATCATATGAACTAAATCACTGTTTGTTACTGACGAGGGTTTGATCACCGAAACCGGTTTAAGTGGAAATAGAACCCTACTGCAATGGGTCCAAAATTTTAGAACATGAATTTTTCAAAATTGTTTATAGGCAAATCCGTTTCAGAGCATACTGAATTCATCCCTAGATTTTAACTAAAACGTATATATATATATATATGTCAATCCAGACGATATCTGACCTTGGGTACATGATGAAAATTCCAAATTTCGCCAAAACGAGACAAAATTTAAAAGGATCAGTTCGAAGATGAGCAGTTTTCAAAAATTCTAAGGGGGTCAAATTTGAATTATCAGGGGTCAAATATCGGTGTGCCTTCTGTAGATCTGAATAGCTTTCTCTAGAAAATGAGAGCAAAAACTACATTTTTTGAACTAAAGAATACGGCAAAAATTATTATACACTCGAACCTCGTCAATAATAATCCCAAGTTACGCATCGTAAATTTGGTTTCCTGTCCTTGACGGAAAATGGTGCCAACAACCTAAAGGGCCAAAAAGACCTCCAACGACTAAGACCAAGATTCCCTGAAAGAAAAAAATCGTGACATACCTATCCTTCTCTCAAGGCGAAAATAGGTGGGGCTCAAAAGGGGTACGTGCATTGCACACTGCACGCACACTGGCCAATTAAGGGTAATCTCGGTCAAACAATCAACCAATGTCAGTAGTCTGTTATAAAGGTCTGTGATATTAGATTATGAGCTTATACTTGGTAGATTGATTGCAGGATGACTTTATAATCGGGGGATGCGAGTGAGCTGAAAGATAACTCAAAGTAACACGTATCGGAAGAACCTGGCCGCTGAATGATATGATGAAATTGCTTGTTATACTATTATGTATAATAATTTCATACCTACCGTATTGCTTACAACATTAAACCTCCAAATATCTAAAAACGGAAGTTACTTACATTATGAGACCTTATGTACATACGTACGTATCGTGACCTTATGTACATACGTACGTATCGTGACCCGCAACATCCGTAGGTCTTGAAGGGTAGGTGAAACCCGTGCGCCGCGTAATGATGAACTTTGATGCCCAAAATAACAAATACGTAAATATCTTTTACACTCCTTGGTAAGGCTTAGTTCCAGAACTCGAGCTATAATGCCTTAGCTGCTATAACTGCTAGTTAGCTATAATGCTTAGCTATAACTGGGCGGATACTGTCCAGAAAGTGGAGAATGGTCTGGTGAAAATAGCCCATAGTTTCCAGGACATGGGAATGCGTCTGAATCTTTCTAAGACTAACTTCATTGCTTTTTCGCTGACAGCTTCGGGAGTACCTCAAATTGGAGGAATCAAATGTCATGTTGCCACTTGCACTGAGCGTACCTCTTGCCACTGCCCTGTAATTAAACAAACTCGGACGGCTCGATATCTTGGTATTGATATAGACCAACATTTGAGGTGGGACACGCATGTAGCTAACCTGGTGAAAAGACTGACGAAGCTGGTATACGTATGCCGGCAGATGAGGGGGGTTCTCCCGCTGGAATGTCGCCAATTATTTTATTATGCGATGGTCCAGTCGACCATCATGTACGGGATTGTAGGGTGGGGAGGATGTTCGAATGAACAGTTAAACTCCGTATATCGAGCCCAGAAGCTCATCATTAAGGTACTCCTTAAGAAAAATAGTCGGTATCCATCCCACCTGGTCTTTAGAGACTTCGGAGTTCTGCCAGTGAAGGAGATTAGATACAAAATGTCCACAATAAAAATCTTTCGCGAGCTCTGTGACAACAAATGGGATTTCATTGAGCAAGGCGGTACGAGAGCCACTGGGCAATGCGTCCTGAGAGTTCCCTTCAGAAGAACGACGGGTGGCCAGCTTGCGTATGATTTTAGGGGCTCCAAGCTTTTTAATCAGTTGCCGATTAAATTAAGAGCACTCAAAAGCAAGAATAAATTTAAATTAGAAATTAAAAAACATTACATTAAAGGAATATATAAATTGTAAGACTGTAAAATTTGTAAATTGTATATATGTCAAATAGACAGATTTAGGAGAAAGGAAAAAAAGAAATTGATTTTGTTCTATACACATATTTGAGCACAACACCTCCCCTCAGCGCAAGTTTTACTTGAAGAGGGGAGTAGCATTTGTCATAGCTACATTGTGAACATTTTCTTATTTCGTTAAATAAATGCATTAAAAAAAAAAGCTAACCTTGAATTTGAACCCGTGGAATTAGAACAAAAGGATAAGAAGTATTTCAGGAGAATCAATGCGTTCGGTTGGCCACCTCTAGGTTGTGAAGATGAAAATATCAACCAAAATCTGGAATAAACAGGTCTGGCGTTGAGAGGGGTGCTGGCTGTTCATAAGCGCTAATCCTCTGACTGGACTGGGCGGGCTCGGTCTTGACGTACCCAGACGTGACTGGGTTGACGTCCTTGGTATGATATCAGCCTTGGTGCTAAAGATTTGTTGATGGATTTGTACGACCGAAGCTTGATAAGCCCACTAACAAAACTTTAGCACCAAGAAGGTGTCCACGAAACGTAAAAACGTATCGAAGCCCTACGCGACACTGCAACCAATAAACATAGCGATTATAACGAACTTTCAAAAGGCGTTGTTATGGGTACCATGTTTCTCTCAATAAAGTCGGAACGGCTTATCCCATAGAAACAGTTTTGGTTCTTTCAAAACGGGCAAAAAGCTCTTTCTGTCGAGCTACGTCCCATTAGCGACGAACGCAGAAAGTTGTACCGCTTTCGAGACCTTCCTTATGATCTACGACGAGATGTGAACAACTTTCGTCGTTGAGGATGGCTCGGAACACTCCGAAGACAAGAGAGGGGGATATACGAAATTTCAATAAAATCGTTAGAGCCGTTATGGAGATAGACGTTGGCGATTATATTACGTGACGAAAGTTTCGCCGTAATTAAGGAAGGTCACAAAAGTAGTACAATTTTCTGAATCCCTCGCTGATGGGACGTAGCCCGACGGAAAGATCTTATTGCCCTGTTTTGAACGAATCCAAATATCGATTTCTGCGGGATAAGCCATTCCGATTTTATTGGGGGAAACGGGGTACCTAACAACGTCGTTTTAAGGATGGCCCGGAACACCCCGAAGACGAATTTTCACGAAAACGAGACCGAGCTAGATCGTGATTTTCGCCCAAAAGAGGGCAAAAGAGGGGGGGGGGGGGGTGTACGAAATTTCATCAAAATCCTTACAGCCCATCTCGAGATAGCCTTTGGCAATATTATAGTATAGGATATGAAATTCCTATCTCCCTGAGTTCCTGTCGTTTGGTTTCTTCTTAGTCGGGCTGACATTACCTACGAGAACGTTTCCAATTGCAATGTAAATAGAATGTTGATAAGGTTAAATAGAGGCATGGGGCGAGTTGAACTAAGAGTATCTGGTTTTTCATGTGGCGATGAATCGACCCCATTTCTTGTTCTCGGCCAATCTGATGCGCAAGGAAGGCGGGAAAGTGCTCTTGGGGCCTACGTACGTTTCCGCGAGATAATCAATGTACTCACCTAATTGTTCATCAACCTGCCAAAAACATGCGCATTTGGATTTCAACTTCTACAGTTTTCTCGCGGTGTTAGGACCCCAATTTATCGCTATTGGGAACATTTTTGAGAGCTGCTCGCTGGATTAGCGCGTACAGTCGCCATGGTTGAGAGAATTTCCACAGAAGCTCTGCCGGGACCGTGAAGCGAATTGCTCCAGGGGAGGTTTCATACCCACTTTTTCATATGACTAACATTATTGGTCATATACTGGTTTCCTCCAGTAAACTTCATGACATTTCTCTCACCGTTTTATTCATGAGACTTGAAACTTGCACGAAAGAAGGGCGGAGTCTCTGAACTGATGATGTACAATAAACTAGACGAAGAAAAATCCCAAATCTTCTCTGCCGAGCTTTTAAACTCAATACCATATACTCCCTTCGCTATACTGCCAAGGCACCGTACTTTTCTTCCTTGGCAATATCTTAGGCTTTTCCAAGCACCAATACCATAAAGTTGGAAAGAAGCTCCACCCCCGAACCCCACGTTCCCGCCTCTCCTACGTGCGAGCCCCCAGCTGCTCCCCTATTCAGGAAGAGGGACGAACCGGGGTAAAAATACGCCCCTAAATAGTGCTACAATTCAGCAATACACGAGGTTAAATTGTATCAAACAAATCTTACGATTTTACGAACTGCCATTGACTGCGAGAGACTGTTAATATAAAGTTAATATCGAACTCAGCTTCATGATAGAAGAGACATCATTGAACACCTGTCGGATCTTCTTCCTCTAGCAATGAACTGAATCCTATATAAATTGTACTGGTGATCAAAAGTATTGATTATTTTTGTTTGTTTACATCCTAATTGACGAAGAGAAAAAACGCTGCAAATTACTACACAACGGTTAATTATTTTACTGTATAGATCCCCCCCTCCCTCGCAAGAGGGGCCCTAAATCCAGTAACGGCCGGAGGTGCCGCAATTTTTTAGCCAATCACCCCTATGACCAATTATGGGCGTTTTAAACATTGTCACTCCTATATCTCCTATAACGCTCCATTTCGGCCCCACGAACCTCCCACCTGGTAATTTTGGTTTAATAGGTATCTTCAATAATAAATTTTTGGAATCAAACATTAAAAAAAAAAATAAAAAAAAATAAATAAAAATAAAATAAATAAAATGATCAACCCCCCCCCCCCTCAAAAGTTGATGGTTTGTATTTCATGGTATGTAGAATCTGAAAATGGAATAAAGAAAATTCTGCCCATCCGCCGTATGCCGCAAGTACTTCGCACTTACTTTCCTTAGTTGCCATGAACGAAAATGAATGAAATTTGGTTTGTAGGTCACATTTGGGGTCTATAAGAACTTGACGGTTCGCGTAGCTCGGCTTTACTGTCAGAAATATCTTGGGGGGTGAACAATATGGGTTGAAATTTTCAATAGAGAGGTACCTATGGTTTTTATGACGTTATTAAATTGATTCCGAACTTGAGGATTTGTTGAGAGAACTCAGAGGGTTGTAGGTACGTTCAGCCATTCACACATGCGTTCCGTATGGCTGGCTGACAGTGACGTCGAGCTTCGAGGATCAACTAGGCCCCAAATTTCGTTAATATTTGCTCATGGTAACTAAGAAAAGCGCCGCTTACCGCGTACAACGGACGGACAGAAAGACATTTTTCGGATTCTTCGTAGGTATTTTGAATCCTACGACCAACCAACTTTTGAGAGGGGGTAAGTTGTTTTCAACGTCGAGGAGAAAAAAAAAGATATATTCCGGTACCGGGAATCGAACCCGAGCCTCCTGGGTGAGAGCCAGGTATCCTAGCCACTAGACCATACCGGAGTTGCCATAATTGCAATAAGACACAACACATACGCCCTTTGGTACGAATGCGGATTGATTTTCAACGGCACACTTCAATGATAATAGGCAAGTACAAGGTATTAACATGGATAAATGTTTTTGCCCTGGGGGGTCATTCTAAAATTTGCGACCGAAAAAAATGCAACGCTGCAACCGATAAACAATTTGGAGATGTGCGTGTGTAGTTACCGACAATACCCAGCGAAACAATAATGAAATGAGCACAAACCATTTTATTGAACGAATTGGAAGGTAGCGATTGGAAGGTAGCACCTAAAAATGTGCCTTCTAATAATGAAATGATGATGATGATGTTGGAATTTGTTAGATCCGAATAGTGGTCGTCTACGTGAACGTTCTTACGAGAAGGTTCGTCAGGTGCACACTACATGTGCAGCTACATAAAGTAAGTACCTAGTGAATGTCAGTTAGAATGTCGTCCACTGAACGCTCAAGACGTCTGCGTCAGCTTCGACGAGAAGAACAGGAGCGCGAGGAATTTAATCAATTTTTAATTCACACTCCTTTCAACTCAAGTACAACGGAGGATGAGAAACTTCATGGAAATTAAAACATTGAAAAGTGGATGTGAAAATACAGCGCCCAAAAACATATCCATGATTCAATGTTTTTCCATGAAGTGGAAAAATTTTTCATTTTATTCCAGATACTAGAATACCTACTAATATTCTGGAGGCACTTCCAGTATTTATAGTCGTGACCTTATACTTCTCTGGCGAGGAAGGAGGCTATAAACGAAAGGCTGCTTCTGGTATTTTACGACTTACGACCTATAATGCTCAATTATAGGTAGGTAGCTCAATTATAGTGAGCAGATGTTTTGCAATAAAGACCATGTCCCATACTTGAAAGTAAGCACTAGACACGTAACTGAAGCGTAAACCATTGCCATTACCCGTTTTCGACAGAATGGACTGGGGTTTCAGAAAAAATTGCAATAAAATGTTCAGTCACTTAGGCTGAAAGGTGAAGTGATAATCCACTGTTTCCACTACCTCCATTGACGCTACTCACTTTCCACCTACCTATTTTGGTTTATTATTTTCAATAATGAACCTTAGCATTCGAGGATTAACAAATTTTGTTAACCCCCTCCCAAATTTTGATGGTTTTCGTTTCTAGGTACGTAGAATCCACAAATGGAATAAAAAAATGTCCTTAGCATTTTTGGTTTATTATTTTCAATAATGAACCATTGGAATCGAGCATGAAAAAAAAAATTCTTACCCCCCCTCAAAATTTGATGGTTTACGTTTCAAGGTATGTAGAATCCAAAACTGCAATAAAAATATTTCTGTCTGTCCGCCGTACGCCGTACGCCGTACGGGCCACTTTTCTTAGTTACCATGAAAAAAAAATTGATGAAATTCGGGTTATAGGTTCCGTTCGGCGTCTAGTTGGTCCTCGAAGCTCGACGTTACTGTGAGTCATCTCTAAGGGGTTCAAAATAGGGGTTGAAATGTTCAAAACGCCTATACCATTTTTTTACGTAAATATTTTTACGGTTTTAAATAGTTCTTGAACTTGCGAGTTTTTTAAGACCATCCGGAGCATCGTACGTCCAGCCGTTCGTTCACAGTAAGGCCCCGAAGTTTGCACCGACAGGCATTTTCGACTCCAGTGTGAATGAAATTGTATACAATTCAAACCAAATCTCGTAACCAGAGACGCGCCCACAATAGGAAATTTGGCGGAGATGAAATCATTGCTAGGGATCACCTGATTATATATTTGCGGAGTATGAAGTCGAGTTGGTTGTTCTGTGATATTATTTCACTTGAAAAATGATGGCTCTTTTGGAGTTTGTTGGTAGGTAGTGAAACTTGAACAAACGTTGAAGTATTATTGATGGGTAAATTATTACTACGGTAAATCATTACTCAACGGTAAATTATTACACAACGGTTCATTATACCATCTACGTAGAAGGGGCTGGAGTTTGTTGGTAGGTACTTTTGCAACTTTTTTCACTCCTCATCAACAATTTCTTTTCAGAACTTCATTATGTGTGTTTCTTTTTGTTAGGTACTGTTTGTCATCGGCAGAATTATTTTAGCAACATTTAACTCGTGATTTAGGTAGGTACCTAGTAACGAGTACGGGGTTAGGTACTAACCTACGGAGGGTCTGCGATCTACATGATATGCATAGAATAGTACATATTATATTATATAGACGGGTTATCTATACATAGAGCAGTGATCTGTAACAGAAGGGTATTCTATACAAAATAATAAACCGTTGTGCAGGGATTTGCAGCGTTTTTTTAGTTAGCATGAACCAAAATTAACGAAATTTGGTTTGTAGTTGCCGTTTGGGGTCAAGTTGGTCCGCGAAGCTCGGCGTTACTTTCAGTCATCTCTGAGGGGTGAAAAATAGGGGTTGCAATTTTCAAAACGCTCGAAAACTTTCGCTAGAAGGGTATGTTTTTTCGCTAGAAGGGTAGCTCGAAAACATTCGCTAGAAGGGTATGTTTTTTTAACGTTTGTAAATTGATCATAAGCTAAAGAATTTTTGAGACCCCGGATCATTGCACGACCAGCCGTTCGTTTGCGCCGAAAAGCTTCGTCAACATGATCCTGAATGAAACGGTATAAATCCGGCCCAGATATTATCATTGGTAAGGAACGTCACGGATGGCTGTATGAAGTCGAGTTGGTTGTTCTGTGACATTATTTCATTTGGATTTTGTTGATATAATTATGTACTTTTGTAACTTGAGCAAACGTTATGCTTCATGAATAACAACGAATTAGGTATTGAATCTTGCACATTTTTATGAAACTGTAATTCCCTGGCTGTCTCCAGTACCTACTCGATTTAGTGCTTCCCTTGGGGAGGCTCGAACGCAGGTACTGAC
Source organism: Leptopterna dolabrata (assembly GCA_954871275.1). Taxonomy (NCBI): domain Eukaryota; kingdom Metazoa; phylum Arthropoda; class Insecta; order Hemiptera; family Miridae; genus Leptopterna; species Leptopterna dolabrata. Next base: position 35,482,223 of record OX940975.1, on the reverse strand, counting down.
CACAGAAAACAGTGAAAGACACAGAAGGTACCTCTATACAGGTAAATAATAAACCGTTGTGTAATAATTTGCAGCGTTTTTTAAGAATATTACGAAAGTTCGGTGTCAGTTGTTGAATTGCCATGTTTTCCATATCCACCCCCTCCAAAGGAAAGAGAGGCGATGAAGGAAATACCAAGGTTTTCCAATAAATAGGTAACCTACCTACGCATGTACAGGTTGCCTATACAACAATCCGAAGATCAAACATTTGAAGTTTCAATTGGCTGTTGGATAGAACCATCGGTCAGTGTATAGGTATATCTTCTATACATTGGTATACCAAGGTATGTGTGTACATGTAGGTAGTTTCCTCTATACCTCCCCCGTAATAACCTGTACGTTCTTAGAATAGGCGGGTTTATTTGTTTGAATATGGTGATTTAAATAGGCACGCTTGAGACGACTATAATATTTATGCGTACAGTTCCGTAATTCTGTGGGCTCATCATAATGGTTCCCTTTATGATGAGCCCATAGAATTACGGAACTGTACGCATAAATATATTCGTCTCAAGCGTATTTAAATCACCATATTCAAACAAATAAACCCGCCTATTCTAAGAACGTACAGGTTATTGCGGATGGAGGTATAGAGGAAACTTCCTACCTGTACACATATACCTTGGTATACCAATGTATAGAAGATATACAGACCTATACACTGACCGATGGTTCGATCCAACAGCCAAATGAAACTTAAATCTTTGATCTTCGGATTATCGCAACACCGGAAGAGATTATTGGAAACGGAAGAGAATTGTGATATTGAGGAGTGACGGTGAGGGAAAGTAATGGCTTGGTGTTGCGAACTAGGTACAGCTAGTTTTACCTACTTATCTGAAAGTATGGATGGATTCTTGTTCTCACCCCCTTCTTGTATTCCCGTCCAGCAGTTTCCCAAATCTATTTTGGTTCCATTCTCTATTTTCTTTTTTATATAAAATTCCAAACAGAAATTGAAATGAGACGAATAAAAAATTCGATTAATGGAGAACTGAAATAATATTTTTAGAAAATATGAAGTTGAATATAAAAAAATAAAAAAGAAGGTTGAGTACCCATGACTCCGTTTATATTTTTGAGACCAACCGCTCGACTCTCCTATGATGAATAATTAATTCTTTTTCTATGAAGTTTCACATTTTCGGCAACAAGTGACGCCACACTGGTCAAGGGGTTCCCGCCCAAGCGGGAGGGATGCATTGACGCCAGTTGTTGCCCAAAACTTGAAAGCTCATATAGAAAAAGTGCGGTTGGTCTAAAAATTCTTAGAATGGAACCTACTTTCATTTAAAACGCTGCAAATTATTACACAGCGGTTCATTATTTACCTATATATAGATGCTCCTTCTGCGCAGATCACTGTTTTCTGTGGTCAGTACCCTCGAGCTCCCCCAGGAAAGCCCTAAATCGAGTGCTGGAGCCGGCCCGGGAATTAAAGTTTCATACAAATGCGCGGGATTCAATAATTCAGTCATTCATCATTCAACATTTTTGGTAGTTATTCATGAAGCACAAGGTAAATAATAAACCGTTGTGTAATAATTTACCTGTACAGATACCCCTTCTGCGTAGATAGTATAATAAACCGTTGTGTAATAATTTACCGTTGTGTAATAATGTACCGTTTTGTAGTAATTTACCGTTGTGTAATAATTTACAGTTGTGTAATAATTTACCGTTGCGTAGTAATTTACACAATAATAAACCGTTGTGTAATAATATACAATTAATAACCGCTGTGTAATAATTTACCTGTATAGATGCCCTAATACTGCTGATATTCATGAAACAACGTGTATTCAAGTTACAAAAGTACCTATAAACAAAATCCGGAAGAGCCATCGTTTTTCAAATGAAATAATATCAAAGAACAACCAACTCTTCGTACTCCGTGAATGTAATCAGGTGCTCCCTAGCAATGATTATCTCAGGCCAATTCCCAGTTGTTGCTGGGCCCCTAGCAATGATATCTGGGCTGAATGTATACTATGTCATTCACCCTCCTGTTGACGAAGCCTGTCGGTGCAAACTTCAAGGCCTCTGTGAACGTACGGCTGGACATACGATGCTCCGGGTTGTCTCAAGAAACCCACAAGTTCAAGAACTATTTAAAACCGTTAAAAAAAATCGAGATAACGGCGTCCTGAAACTTCAACCCCTATTTTTCTCCCCTTAGGGATGACAACATTAACGCCGAGCTTCGAGAACCAACTTGACCCCAAATGGGACCTATAAGCCGAATTTCGTCAATTTTAGTTCGTGCCTAACGAAGAATGCGAAGTACGGCGTACGGCGGACAGACAGCAATTTTGGTTTATTATTCTCTGAATAATACACCTATGTAATCGCTCAGCAAAAAATTTTTATAACCCCCCCTCAAACTTTTTTCTTTTCCGTTTCAAGGTGCGTAGATTCAAAAAATGCAATGTCCGTCCGCCGTCCGCCGTACGCCGTATCACGTGTACAGGCTTCATTTTCGGTCTAAAAAAGTCGTTCTTTCGCACACATGCTCCATTTGGGCCCTAGTTGTGTCCCGAAACTTTTCAGCCCGATCGGAATATTCCCAGGGGTGTTGTGAGTGAAAATGTGTGTAAAAATAGGTACTTTTTGCGTTCTAGCAACATGTTGGTAACATGAGCTTTTGAGGTATCGTTTTCCATGTTTTTGGGGACGAGAAGATCGAATATGAGGTCGATTTTGGCCAAGGAGTGGAAAATTGAGGTTGTACCAGATGTTCAGCTCCCAAAATTGATTTTGTATGAGTCAAAAACCTGCGAAATCGTCTAAAATCACCATCAGTTTGTAGAATAACACTAGAAAAAGTGTCAACACGTGGATCAAGACGATTAAATGGCACTACCAATGATCAAAGTTAATTTGAAAAAAAAAAAAAAAGATCGTACCTACCTAATTTGTGTTTTGGGGGCCAAAATTGTTGGAAACCATCAGAAATAGCTATTTCAATTATTTCACATGAAACAAACAATAAATGTACAGCCAACATTTCTGTAGAATAATAAACCCCATGTGACAAGGACTTTGCAGCGTTTTTTAATTGCATTTTCGGATTCTACATACCTTGAAACGGAAACCATCAAACTTTGAGGAGGGGGGGGGGGGGGGTAACATTTTTTTTCATGCTTGATTCCAAAGGTTCATTATTGAAAATAATAAACCCAAATGGGAAAGTAATATAACCAGAAGTCTTGGGTATGAGGAACAGTATAGGACTGCGCACTCAGTGTGGATTGGTCACCTTTGCTGAGGACATCTCGCCGGGTTCACCACTTCTGGGAAGTGATGGCGAGTGATGCGCGGTTGTTCAGACCCCGTGAAAAGCTTTGCTTGATCCTTGAAGATCTTGGATTTATAGAAAGCTGGCCACACCGATTTAGCGGGAAGAAGACAGCAATCCGCCACAGCTGTTTTAGTCATCGTGTGATGAGTCCTAATTTGGGGGATGTCTATTTTGCAGTTGTGGTAGGCGCATTGTATAGGTAGCCCTCACAGAAGGGTGTGTCCTGGATAGCTTTTGATCGTTCCTTCCACGGAAGAACTCAAGGTATTTTAAAGGTAGCAGATAGCAGTTACGTATGCTTTATATCCCAGACTGATGTCTGTTATGTTGGACACAATTATTGCGAGGGCCAATTATGTATACCAAAATCATAGTTTTGCATAGCTTGAAAGCTCAAGTTGGCCTGATCTAAGAATCTGATAGTCTTCAACTTTTATTGTAGGTATACGAAAACCAGTTTGGTTGCTACAAATGAACTAAAAGGTGAATTTTCGAGGTTGTCGGCTTTTCCGGCAGTAATAAGCCGTAAATGATATAAGAACAATGGGTATATTCACAGTCAGCACAAAATTTCTTATAAGCAAGGGAAGTCGCTTAGTTTTTTCAACTTACCCTTTGAGCCAACTTTGCGCCAAAGAAAATCACAGCCTTATGTACGTAAAAAACAAATTCTGACAATTTCTGTCGATTCCTTTAGTTAATTGAAGCTTCCTTGGTAATTTAACCGACTGCCAGGAGTACTGTGTTTTCAGCAACCATTGCTGTGACGGCTTCCGGCTTTTCATATGCTGCAAGCAGACAGGCACAAATCCATGCTACGCGAATAACAATAATGCTCAAAGGTAACACTGCTAGGTATTAGGACCAACTTTGAAGCAAGAGGAAGCTAGGAGATAGAACGCCCGATTTTGGACCAACCTACTCGCGAACAATATCGGTGGGGCCATGCTATCGAAAATCCAGCTCGTGAAATGATTTTAAATTTCAGATTTCACTTCCAACTCCGTAATAATGTTTTGAACTCGCAACGCGCTGGAGTTTCCCGACTGTCCCACTTCGAACGACATTCTACTATTGTTCTGAATGTTATTAAACAAAATCCCGTAACCCAAAACATGAATCAGAGTCGTCATGTTGGGCGCTGTGATGAGGTTAAGCACCTTTTGCGACGACCTTGTTCGTAGTCTGCTCCTGCAAATAGAAAATGAATTGTTTCATTTTGACGTTGACGCTTCCTCCCTTCTGTTCTGCCTTTTTCCCCAAATGATTTCAAGTCAAATTCAGATCACTGGAAGGAATTGTATCATTCCAAAACAATGAGTAGACATTTATTTTTAGTGATGCAGGTATGTAAATCGCAAACTCCAGCTATTCGTTCCTATTCCTTAGATTCCTCTATGCGAGGAAAATATTCCAATTTCGGTACGTATGCATTACAAATTATACCCATATACTTACTTACGCATTATTATCCCGCAAACCATCCCATTTTGCCGGCATTCACATACCGGCAATAATTAATGATTCGAGAAGTTTTCCGCAACATTATGCCTATTTATTATGAGTGAGCGATGGGGTGGAAGTACTAAAATTTCTGCAATAGAATTTTAAGTGCATGAGGAACTGAATTGAGTTCGATTCAATTCAATTCTTTATTAAAACACATATTTAGTACATAATGCAGAATATAAGTACAGAAACATGAGAAAACCAAGTTCATGAATGGGCCCTTGAGGTCTTGACGACCCGTCCAGGGGCTGGTTGTCACTGAACTAGCTTATTAGTTTGGATTGATCGTGTACTTATAGCTGGAAACAATATATTTACAGACAAAATTCAACTCGAGTGAGAAAAAAAATTTAATGTATATATGTATGGGTATGTAGTACCTATGCCATCCATATTCCAAGGTAGTAATTACCCAAACACATAACACAGTTACAATTACAGATCAAACCTATTCAAGAAGTCAGTGTGCAGGTCAGATTTGTACATTTGCAGCAGGTATGCGCCAATTCTTTTTTTGAAGGATTTAGTCGACCGATCTGATTGTAAGGTAGTCGGAAGTGAGGCGTATATTGTGGGAGGCAGCCATGGGAATTGTCTTGTGAAAAAATCAGTGGTAGGGCGGGGAACTCGAATTTGGCTACCCTCGCATGTTGCTCGGGTGACTCGCAGGACAATGCGGTGGGGTAGACATTTTTTAATCTTGTGTACACGAAGCAGGGAGCGATAAACAAATATCAGTCTTGGTGGCGTATGGCGTTCGGGAATGCGACCGATTGATGATCCGCAGGAGGGAGTTGTACACAACATTGAGCGAGCGGAAGGTTTGGGCATATGCTCCGCCCCAGAATTCTACACCATATTATATTAGGATACTGTATAAATATGCGTAATACACCATCTTTAAGTTACTTTTGGAGAGCCATTTTCGTAGTATACAGAAAAAGAAAAACGATTTCCTTATTCTCATTGCTAGGGTCTCTATGTGCATCCTCCATTTTAGGTGCTGGTCTAGTTGGAGTCCTAGATATTTAATGCTATTGACTTGCTCAAGCTTAGTACAATTACATGTTTCATAATTTAAACAGAGATTGATGCTTCGTGGATTTTTAGATAGGTGGAATCAGGTTCACCTGCGAAGGTTATAGAGAAAGTGACATAGTTGCTCTTAGAAATGTTACTCTTAGGGCTATTAATGCAGAACCATTGGTGTATTTTAGTAAGAGTTTTTCTTGCGCCCTTGTGGACGTCCTCCCATGATTTATTTGTCAGTATTACTGCTACGTCATCAGCAAAGGCGACGAACTTGCCACATGTTTGTAAATTAAAGAGGTCATTTATGTACCTACAGTAAAAATAGTATAGGACCTAGAACAGATCCTTGGGGTACTCCAAATCTAATAGGCAAAGAATTACTGCGTACTTCACTAAATTCAACACACTGACTTCTTTTGGAAAGATATGACGAGAACCACTGAAATCCAAGCCTATCTAGTTTATTTATCAACCTGCTTGTCTCAATGGAGTCGAACGCTTTCGTTAGATCAATGAAAATACTAAGCACCTTATCCCCATCATTTAGTGCATTATACTCATACCTATCGTTTTCCATATCAGTATATTAGGTATTTCATGAGATTAACCTTTGGAACTGCCCAAGAAGGAATAATGTAACCTCCTCAAAATTTGTTCATTTACGGTAACAATAGTAGGTGGGCACCTGCTGTTGAAAAACCTGCGAAGTCATGTCAAATGGGTTTAATAATTGAAACAGCGATTTTTTATGGTTTCCACCAATTTTGGCCCCCCAAAACAAAAATTAGGGGAATATATATATATATATATATATATATATATATATATATATATATATATATATATACATCTTTGATCATTGATAGTGCTATTTAATTGTCTTGATTCCATGTTGATACAACTTCTAGTGGTGATTTCAAACAATTTTCCACTTCCAATTTTCCAATTTTCCATTTTTTTCAAACATTTTTTTGTTTTTGACTGATTAAAAAATAAATTTTGGGAGCTGAACCATCGTTACAACCTCACATCTTCACTCTTTGGTCAAAATCAACTTCATATTCGGTATTCTCGCCCTTAAAAAAAAACATGGAAAACGACAACCTCAAAATGCTGCAAATTATTACAGACGGGTTTGTTATTTTCGGTATAGATTCCCCTTCTGCGTAGATCAATGTTTTCTGTGGTAAATACCCACCATCGTGCTCCTCCCCACGAAAACCCTTAAATCGAGTAACTGCTTAGAAAATGGAGCCGCACTGTGGAATGGCGAATGACGTTGGGAATTGGATAGAAGAAAATGTCCCGTTGAGAAACAAAAGCCAGCGCCTCAACGCGAAATCCCAGGTATTCGAAAGGCCAATCGAAATTTCGAGTTTGCTGATGCGCAATAGCCATACAGTCCAAGCGTCTTGAAATTCATTGCGGACCATCTTCTTCCAATGATCTTAATATGCCAAAAAAGTTATTGCAACCTATTGATTTCCGGTGACCCACAATAATCCCTAAGGGAACTTTGTGAGCAATTTGTTTGATTGATTTCCGGTGATCCGAAGAGTAGCTAAGTAAAAATTTTGGGCTGATCTTCCATAACACATTGGCAACGGTATAGCTTGTGAATCTAGGGCCAATTCTATGTATATACGGGGCCTCAATCTGTGGCAATAAATGGCCCATTGAACCCCCCCCCCCCCCTTCCAAGTACTGGGGGCTATATTGCTGCGGCGTCCCTAGCAATGATATCTGGGCTGAATGTATACCATTTGATTCATCCACCTGTTGACGAAGCCTGTCGGTGCAAACTTCAGGGCCTTCCTGTGAATGAACGGCTGGACGCACAATGCTCCGGGTGTCTCAAAAAACTCCCAAGTTCAGAAACTATTTAAAAACGACCAAAAAAATCGAGGCAACGGCGTCCTTGAAATTTCAACCCGCCTATTTTTCACCCGACATTAACGCCGATCTTCGCGGATCAACTGGATCCTAAATGGGACCTACAAACCACATTTCATTGTAACTAAGGAAAGCGCAAAGTACGGCTTACGGCGGACGGGCGGAAATTTTTTTATTACATTTCCGGATTTTACATACCTTGAAACGGAAACCATCAAATTTTGAGGGGGTTAACTTTTTTTTCACGCTCGATTCCAAAGGTTCATTATTGAAAATAATAAACCAAAAAACCCCTCGAAAAACCCTATTTTTACACCCATTTTTCCCCATAACACCCCTGAATGTATTCAGCACAACAGCACAACAAGGACCCAAATGTGCCCCCAAATGGGGACCCAAACTTTGTTAGGAAGAATGACGATTATAGACCAAAATTTAACGTGAATTTAAGGCTAAAACTTTGTTGGAACCTAAATTTTCCACTCTTTGGTCAAAATCGACTTCATATTGAGTCTCCTCGTCCTAAAAAACCATGGAAAACGATACCTTACAAACTCATGGTATACTAAAACACCAAAAAACCCTATTTTTACACCCACTTTTTACACATAACACCCTAGCGTATATTCCGATCAGGCTGCATAGTTTTGGGACACAACTAGGGTCCAAGTGAAGCCTGTGCGCGAAAGAAAGGATTTTCTAGACCGAAAATAAAGTAAATAATTATGGATGATATGGGTGACGGCGCGGCGGACGGATATTGCAATTTTGGATCTACGCACTTTGAAACGTGAAAGAACAAATTTTGAGGGGGTGTTATGAAAAGTGTTTGCTAAGCGAATACATAGGTGTATTATTCATACAATAATAAAGCAAGATTCGTTCATCGGCTTTCCACCATGCTTGGCCCTTGCTCGCACAGTTTGCTGTCCAAATAGAGGCCCGTAAATCTGTCGTTGTTCCTTCGATAATATGTGCGCCTCTTGACCATCAGCTCCACCAGAAGTAAAAAAAAATCCCACGAAAACGCAATCAAAATCAAAACACCGTCGAACAGCGAGAATTAATCTGCCCAAGACAGCGCCATATGTATGCCGATTTTTTTCCCTCTCTCTTTTTTGGCTCGCTCTTAAGCCAGGAAGCACGCGTTCCGCGCGATGTGTTCCTCTTGCGAATTTTTTACGAGTCCCTATAAACAGTTCAGGCAGGACGTGAATGTGTGGCCCTGAAACGATGAGGGAGAGTTGTTTTAAGGACTTGACTGTTGATGTTAGGTTATCCTCCTGTTTACACCGTTCCTCCCCTTTGAAAGACAAGCTACACAAACTCATTCATCAACCTTGAGGAAATAGTGCCGATATCAGGCTGGAAAACACATTTTGAATGATTTACAAATCATCGTCTGAGTCCTCCTTGACTGATGTGCTTCGGAAGTTGCTGCAGTTGGTGAGATAATGCTATGAACCGATGTATGTTTATGATTAACCATTAGGGCTTTTTCAACTCAATTAACAGAATTTCGTACAAAAAAAGTAAGCGATATTTATGAAGTGATGGAGGTTCTGCATTCGAAACTGTTTTGGGGCTGTATCATTTCGAACCAATTATTATCTGATTTCCCATGAAGTGTCCTAACTGCTAGGTTTCATCGTAATAATATGAACTTAGGTACCTTCCTGTAAAAGCGTGTGCTTGAAGGCCAGCTACTTCTTGGAGCGCATAAAAGTGTTCCAGTTTCCTATGTTTGAAAGTAGAACCTACCAGATTATAGGTACCTATTAGAAAATAAAAATACAATTAAAAATAAATAAATACTACTACATATATAAAAATTTTAAAAAAACATACACAACAAATAAATGACTAGGAAAGGTAAGGGAAGGGATAGGTATGAGTAGGAGGGCTATTCTATAGCTACCTGCACAGCATGGGAAAGGTAAGTGTTCCTCAATGCCGCAGCTGTCAGGAGGAAGATTATGTGCATCACATATTCTTCAGGTGTACGCAGTGGACAGTAGAACGGACTTACATACAGGAAGAACTGGGAGTTTCAGCAGCCAGCTTGACACCAGAAACGGTGATCGCATTGATGCTGCAAAGCGAGCAGCATTGGAATCAAGTGGCAGAATATGTAGAAAAGATCCTGAAGAAGAAGATGCAGCTCGAACGAGAGCGGCAAAGAACAGAGGGTGCGGACCGACAGAACGAGGACTGAAGAGCTCTCCTTAGGACTCAGCCTGAAGTAATGTGTTAAACAGTTCCAGGCTGAGTTCCAACGTGGGAAAAGGTAGGTGAGGTTTTAGTTTTTTTTAATGTACATGAGTCTGAATTACGCATTTTTGACCTAATGAGCTGAAATGTAGTGAAAACGACTTACCAATGAAACGGATCACAGTTTACTGGTACGGTTTAAAGCAGATAGACAAGTAAGCTGAATCTTTCAAAAAACTGAAAACAACTCAAAAAGATCCCTCCAAAAAATCTTGAGATTTTCTATCAATTTATGCATAGGAAAGTTTGTGGATGGATGTATCATGTAGGCGAGGGAATTCAATTCCTAATAATAGGCTTAACTAATTAGTTTGTTTTTGTTTCTTGCTGAATGTGGTATGGAAGCTCATCTCTAAGAAAACATCTTAAAAAGATTAATAACCCGTTTGATTACCAATCCGGATCTTCCCCCGTCCACAAATTTCGTACTAAAAATTCATTTGTCACTGTCTTTTCTGTTAACTTTCTGGTTTACTGTCTGAAACATGAACGTAAATAGTCAACGTCAGTATTTTGCATTATGGATGCGGATATAGTCGTAGGTGTATTATGTACTCGTAGGTCCTAGTTAGTTTTAGAGATCGATTTCAGTCCTACCTACGTTCTGCGCATTCAAAATAATGGTCATTGAAGCTCACTGGTCGTGTTGACCACTGTTCCGCACTGTGTGAAGCCATACAAAGGAGGCGGATTTCGCACACGTCTGACTTAGATCGCTCTGAATTCGGCCTTTAGTCAGGTAATTCACCAAATATATACAGCCCATCCGAATTATTCTACGGACAGTGTCCTCATGCCTTTAATTTAAATTGGGCTTACAATAATTTTTGATGAAACCTGCTGATTGATAAAATCATATTGATAGCAATAATTGGTTGACTGGTTTTGACTCTTTTTATGTTTTTTATGAAGTGGAATAACTTGTTTGCGTGGATGCCTAACGGGGGGAAAAGACCATTGACAGATACAGTAGGAATGCTGCTATGTTGTAATAGGGAGTGAGACTTTAAAACGCTGTGACGAGGGGTCGTTTAATGATGACATTACTTGCTCGTTATCCAAACATCATATCCCCGCCCTCGCGGGCCCCAAACCAAATGTCACCGTTGTCAACTGACAACGAACGGTTCACGCCCCTGTTCCCGCCCACCTTTCATCCTCCCCTATTTGGATACATCCAATTATAAGTTTAATGCGGCACTGAAACGTGGCCATTAGCTGACAGGCTCTCAGTGTCCGACTGCTATACAACTCGTCCATTTCGGTCTGAGATGCATCATTTTTAGAAGTCTGAAGTAGGGGAACATGCTGTACTTACGGAAGGTTGTGTACGCATCTATCATCTGTGAAAATTAAGGAATGACCGAAAAAAATTGAAAGGGCCTACCGTTGTAGAAGTCGCAGCAAATCAAATTAAATCAATCTTAATTTTGCCGAAATTTCTCCTCATCACGTGTCTGTTCTGCGAAAAACGACCCTACGAATCGGTCTTGTGACTTGAAATGTTCTAGGTGTATCAACTAGATTATACCAACAGAATTTGCTGTATGCACGTAGTTTCGAGTGTCGCGAAAGCACCAGTGGCAGCGGTCCGTGTCACAGTGCCGGAATGGTGCCGTAAAATGCCAAATACAGTTCAATTTTGGGTCTTACGACTTCCAATCCGGATATTATACTCATTGGACCATCAGGAATGCATGTACGTTTAGGTTTTGATATTAAGACAGCGGCAGGAAGCGGTTACACGGCAAATGCAGCCGCTTAAAAACCTAATTTCAATAAGTCATGACTGGCATATTTATTTAAGGGTAAAATGTTGACCTACAAAAGTCTTACGCATTTTTCTGTTGGGGCCGCAAAATGCAAAAACCTGCATGTTTTGGGTATTAAAACTTGGCAGGGAACCCTGATGAACAAGCCCTCACCTGGTCTGACAAATATACTCGACAATGTTCGATACCACCGCTAATGCAAATGATAACAGTAATGGCGCAAGTAGGGAGAATACGTGTTGGCATTAGCTTTTCTGGATTTTGAGGTTCTCAATGAATGTTTAGCTAAATATGATGATATAACCGACCAAGTTGTATTATCGATTTTTTCTCGGCCACTTATTTTATACATTTATTTTTATAGTTGTGGCATCCAAGTGCAACTGCTGCTCTGTAGGTGGTGATGTCAGTTACGAGGAGTACCCACGACTTCTATTTGTATTACTTTCCCATTTTTAAATGTACGTAGGGTCCATTCTAAGAATTTTGAGACCAAGCACACTCTCCTACGATGAATACACAGTGAAATCCCTCTGTAGTGGACGGGTGTCCACGGGTGTACGGGATCGTAATAAGTGTCCACTATAGAGAGGTATCCACCGTAGAGGGGTGCCCCTCTATAGTGGACACGCGTCTGACCAAGAAGAGTGTCCACTATAAAGGGGAGTCTAAAAATTCCAACGTATTTTTTGGTTTATTATTTTCAATAATGAACCATTGGAATCGAGCATGAAAAAAAAATTCTTACCCCCCCCCCCCCCCTCAAAATTTGATGGTTTACGTTTCAAGGTATGTAGAATCCAAAACTGCAATAAAAATATTTCTGTCTGTCCGCCGTACGCCGTACGGGCCACTTCTTAGTTACCATGAAAGAAAATTGATAAAATTCGGGTTATAGGTTCCGTTCGGGGTCTAGTTGGTCCTCGAAGCTCGACGTTACTGTCAGTCATCTCTAAGGGGTTCAAAATAGGGGTTGAAATTTTCAAAACGCCTATACCATTTTTTTACGTGAATATTTTTACGGTTTTAAATAGTTCTTGAACTTGCGAGTTTTTTAAGACCATCCGGAGCGTCGTACGTCCAGCCGTTCGTTCACAGTAAGGCCCCGAAGTTTGCACCGACAGGCATTTTCGAAGGGTGAATGAAATTGTATACAATTCAAACCAAATCTCGTAACCAGAGACGCGCCCACAATAGGAAATTTGGCGGAGATGAAATCATTGCTAGGGATCACCTGATTATATATTGGCGGAGTATGAAGTCGAGTTGGTTGTTCTGTGATATTATTTCATTAGAAAAATGATGGCTCTTTTGGAGTTTGTTGGTAGGTAGTGAAACTTGAACAAACGTTGAAGTATTATTGATGGGTAAATTATTACTACGGTAAATCATTACTCAACGGTAAATTATTACACAACGGTTCATTATACCATCTACGTAGAAGGGGCTGGAGTTTGTTGGTAGGTACTTTCGCAACTTTTTTCATTCCTCATCAACAATTTCTTTTCAGAACTTCATTATGTGTGTTTCTTTTTGTTAGGTACCGTTTGTCATCGGCAGAATTATTTCAGCAACATTTAACTCGTGATTTAGGTAGGTACCTAGTAACGAGTACGGGGTTAGGTACTAACCTGCGGAGGGTCTGCTATCTACATAATATGTATATAATAGAATAGTACATATCATATTATATAGAAGGGTTATCTATACATAGAGCTGTGATCTGTAACAGGAGAGTATTCTATACAAAATAATAAACCGTTGTGCAGGGATTTGCAGCGTTTTTAGATATTGTTTCATTATTTAGTGTGCACACGCAAAAAATTTGTAAAACTTGTCAAAAATAGGTACATGCATACTTTAGTATGTATACAAATTACACAACATTTAGGGTATTGTTAGGTCAGAAATACAAGGATGAATTTATAAATTGACGAATAAATAAAATTTTATAATTTTGATTCTGAAAAAATGGGAGAATCGAAAATTGTTTTTTCAGTTTTGATTCGGTCATTTCCCGTTCGTGATGCACTGACACTTCTCACAAGTGAAAACATGCCACTGGCGGCAGAAAGAACGTCCATAGGTATTTTCCGTACAACAGGAGAGTGACAGTTGGTCAGGGTCTAATGAATCCAAATGGTGGCCAATGTAAACAAACAGAAAATTAATTCTGTCAGATCATACATAGCTATCTAGAAAAATGAAAACTTTTCTAAACGTCTAAACGGGTCTACTGCCCACTGCGAGGAGTTCAGGATGACGAAATGAGTGTCCTCGTACACTATAAAGAGTGTCCACTGTACAGGGGTTTAAATACATTGAATCTCCCATCTCTACACCAGGACCACGACCACACCGTCCATTAAGAGGGGTGTCCACTATAAAGGGGTTTCACTGTACCTTCTACGTTTCGGCAACAAGTGACGTCGCACCCCTCATGCCTGACCCCCATGCCAAGTGTGCAGATTCTGAGGCTGGAAAAGCTCAGAATCGAGTGCTAGCCGGGGCATTCTGCATGACAAACCCAAACCCACCCACCTTGGCCTCCTGGGACCGCCCATTTCTGGTAATATCCAGAATCAAAGAAGGACTCAGAAATTCATGGGGCCCTGCCGTTTCTCACGGTACCTACACTACTTGGTTCCGAATGTCTTCGTGTTGTATTTGCTCCAGGGAACATAGGAGTTGCTCCAGCAGTTGCTCTAGCTCTCTTGATGATTTTTTTTTGGTACTACGTAAGCCATTTCAGAACAAACTAGGGTTCGATGTACCTATTGGCATTGCATCCGCAGTAATTACCCATCTAAGGAGAATAGGTAGCACCTTGATACATACAACCGCTTATTTCCTATTGTTGTAACTCTGTAATATTGTGTGCTTGGTAGGTTCACAGGAAGATTTTGAGCGGTCGAAATAATGCATCATTAGAATCAGAATGAAATATAAATGTAAATTTATTTCGTCAGTAAGTAGGTACCTGCAATACCCTATTATACGGCGACAGAAAAGTAGGTGAGTCCTAAGGTCTCTATAGGTTCAAAAACCCTAATAAGATTTGTTTTGTGACCGAAAAATATTTTAACTTCTTCTTTTGGACCTATTGGTAACAAATTGTCTCAAACTAAACAAGATTTATATATTTATATATTTATACGAGGTTGTGTTGTTTCAATAACCAACACTTACTGATAATTTATTGCCCATAAACATTCATAAACCTTTTTGAAGCCTTCAACCTGTTTCTCTTTAAGCAGGTACTTTGGTAGGTCCATGATTGCTCACCAAGCAACAGCCAGTCCAATGCAGTTTTTATTATATTATCTTATAGAATGATAAATTAAAAACTCAGTAAATCTTTGTAAAATGCCGTGGAAGAAATCGTTCAATTCGCAAACGTTTCTATAGCTGTACAGGTAGGTTGACGCTGTGAAGCTATAATGGATTTGGCCAATCAATTTAGATAGTACCTTGTTGGAATGGGAGTCACATGGAAGGCTTAGGTAACGCATTACAAAAAGGACAGAGTGATCGATTGAAGTCCCTCAAATGCGCTGAGAGCTTTATGTTTCAACAGTTATTTGTGTTCACCAACGCCTTTCCATACTCATGTTACACCCGACGCAGTGGCCAAATCAAAAGAGATCTGTGGTGATCTCAATAATACACTTATTTTTAAACAGGCTTATTTATGTGGATAAATCAGTTTCATAACTGAAGGTTTCTTTCTGAGGCAAATTTTCAGTTTCCTCTTCCCATTAGAGCAATACCTATAATATAATATAAAAAGTATGTATCCATTTAGGTGCTACTAGATCTTCAACTGATAGAACCATCAAAGTCAGTATTTTAAAAGTGCTGAAAATGCCAGCTAGTAGACTGTCATACCAGATTGCGAAAGAGACAATCAGACTGGGAGCATTCTGGTACAAAACTTTGGATAGAAAGAACAGGAGTGGAATTAGCGGTGGCAAGTAGGTAATAAGGGAATATACTTAATTCTTTCGACGGTAGGTCCGAAAATTGATGCCTTCAAAAAGGAATTGTTTGCTAACCAAGCGCTGGAATCGAGCCACTATACCATGTAACAACTACTTTGCCATGTTGCGGCAATTGGCAAGGGATGTGAACAAATTGGTTTGAATGTAGAAGGTGGAATGTCGGAACACGAAATGCACTCTGTTCAATGTGTAGTTTGGTTGAGGAGCAGACAATTTTTCACTTTTCCTGCAAATGTCCAATAATTATGGGTCACAGGCATTTGGGTAAAATGTTTTTGGAGCCATGGGAAGTCATCCAGTACCTAATCGCTGATCAGATTCGAATTATTGGTTGTACCTATTCCTGAAATAATCACTAAAATTATAGGCAAATCCTAACTCAAAACTTCAACTTTGTAGGCTGATTTTTGATTTAAAAAAAAAAAACTAACGAAAGTTTCAATAAAGATGTGATACCTAATACTATCGTACCCTTTGATGTTTATTCACACCTTATCTGTTATGCATTTAAAATGTATCTTAAACATTTTTTTAAATCTATATAATCTACTTATGTGAGGCAAAGACGTCAGGCGACTAGGCTGAATATAGTCAGAAAGGCGTGTCACGCAAAAATTATGCCGAAAGAAATTATGATCTCGGAAGATAAAAATAATATTTACCTTCCAAAACTTTCAATCCTTTCGGTACCTTGGTATACCATTCGAAGGAGTAGCATATTTTGCATGTTTCAAAGCGATTTTTAAAACAAAAGTTTGGGAATTACACTCAAGACTCCAAGACTCCAGTGTAATCAATAAAAAAACTTTCTGCTACGCAACGTTAATTATTTTCTGTATTGGTAAATCATCGTTCCATAAGCCACAGTCTTGTGTGTACCGTCTTGAATTCTTGAAGGATAGGTGTGGTTGTATGTACCTACTCAAATGGTCCAACATCTCGCATCTTATCGCTTGACCTTATTCGCATCACTTCCTAGAAGATACCTTAATTTGTAACCAAGTGTAACCTGGAAAAAATCTCGAAAATCCTAATACATCGGAATTTATTTAGATTCGCTTAGGACCGAAAAACGGTGCTAATATACTCGTAGTATGCGGTCTGGTAATTTCGCGCGGTCCATGCTTAGCTGCGGTCTGGCTTGTGTACTCCGGTTGTTTACGTTGTATCGATGCATGATTATTGTCCTCACATTATTATTGACCAAAATATTAGGTACATATAGATTTCTAGGGTTTTATTTCGTATCAGGAAAGTGTCTGTTATTCATTCAGATGAGTGGCCATCCTATCGAGGCTTAGCCGAAAAAGGTTTTATGCATCAGACGAACTATGGTGTGCCACCGGACGAACTATGTTGATACCGTTACCGGTGCTCATACCCAATCAATAGAAAGATCCTGGCTTGATATCAAAATAAAAATTTGAAGAAGATGAGGGGGGTACCGGTCAAGATGCTTCAGTCCCATTTAGACCATTACTGTTGGAAACTGCTTCGGAATAACGTACCAGTTCTGTTTTTGGCCTTCCTTGATGACATAAATTCGGCCTAAATCTAAGGTAAGATTCAGTTTTATTAGAAGGATAACTATCAAGTTAAGTATTCCATCATAGAATCAATGGGTATCCGCCAAACCACATACTATAGCAGACAACATCCGCCAAACCGCATACTACAGTAGCACCAGAAAAACAACACCCTTGTAAGTAGTAAGCAAAAGACCACCCCTGTAGTAAGCAAAACAATACCCTTAAAATTAAATAAAAGTTTCCGAGCTACGGCATTTTGTTATTTCAGTCCCTAGTTTGCGCCCCTTTCTGTTTATGAAAAATTGTGACAATCTTGTATAGTTTGGAGAAGAAAAATGGAATGATGTTATAAATGTAATGCTCGTTGTAGTCATATTCCCTAGATACTTAGCAATATGTACAATCAACATGAATGCGAGTAGGTGAAAGTCGTTTTTAGAAAATAATTGTATTTACTCCTCTGTATTGCAAACCACAGCATACCGCCACTCACCTTTTCATGGTTTGATCTGGTATGGAAAACTTCTTGGAGTTAGTATAGGTTTACTGACCTTAGAACGGCATGTTACTTAGTGATGATATCAGTGCATGATGAATTCTGAAAGCCCACTTACCTTTGTGGAAACCTTCAACATGATGCTTGATCGGTGTTCCGATTCCAACTTCCAACATTCCTGGCAATAAATGCTCAATTTCAAATTTTATCAATACCATGATCTGACCTGACACTCAATACGTTGGAAATACATCCCGATTTATGGTCCTTACAAAAGTATCCAATCTTTCGAGTGGTCAAGCTTATGATTTCAGCGAAGGTAACTCACGTAGGTACCTAATTCATTTTTTTGCTTCATTATAAACTCGAAGATACTGATATATCCGAGGCATAGCCTTCGGTATGTACTAACTGATATAATATCAGTGTCGAATAGACAGAGGAAACTGCAATCAGATGGTTTAGAGTAGTGGTGGTAATAACCAAATTTTTATTGACGGGAATCATTCAATAAATTTTCAGACGCCCAGGAATAATGTTAACTGTTGGTTTATTAAACATTAACGTTACATTTTTGAAAAACATCATCAAATAATATAAAACTGTTTTTCACATGAAATATTATTACTTTTTTAATACTTGGTAACCTAGGGTAACTTTTCAAAAATTTCGATTAAACAATGCACATTAATGAACCGAGAGTGGTGTATGTAAAATATGCTAAAAGAAACATAACATTATACAGCACAGATTTTTGAAGAGTTATCATATTATAATTAACTTCAAGAAATGAAATGTTGCCTATATATAACAACGGATTTGAACGTAATTTCAAATTAACTCAAAAATGTCAAAGTATTTACATTAACTCGAAACTACTACGCATCTTCTTTTGGAATGCACGACGCTTGTGATTTTCTCAAAACCACAACCAAAAACTGAAGCAACTGAAAACCACATTTTGGGCAACTGTTTCGCAATTCTGCTTTTGTTCAGGTCCACAATTTTTAAGTCTAACAAGTGGTTGGAAAAACTTCCAGCTATGAGAATCTGAAACATTTGTCGCACTATCATATTCTCAGAGGGAAAACTAAATAGATCATAAAGAATGAGGAATTGTTAGTGTAGTTCTCCGATTGATAACTAGGCTAGCTATGTTGGCACGAATTAACGTTGTTATTCAATATAAGCACGTATCAATATAGGAGATTATAGCCTTAATAGGTAAATTATCAGTCGTTTGAAAATCTAAGATTTTACAAGCTATACAATTGAACACATTGTAAACAAACTTGAGAAAAAAATGATCGAAAAGATGATCAGCGTAGAGGTAAATAAAATTAGTTGAATAAATGTGAAATAAGTCAAATAACCTAAAAGATTCCACGTAAAAAATATTTTAGCCACTTTGTACTCTAGGCTATTGTACCTCAGCCGAGGCAACAATGATCCATGATATGACATTTTTTCAACACCTACCATAAAAATTTGGTTGTATTTTTTTCAATTTTATTTAGGTATATTATAACAAACAGTGTGCCTGCAATCAAACACGACTAAAACTGTAATAAAATATTTGGATCTTAGTGTTAGATTTCATTTTATACATTACACAACCAAATAAAAATTAATATAAAAATGAGTTTCGAACTGATATTCGAAGTTAACGTATTTACAACCTGTAGAGAATAAATGAATGTTTAGACATCATTCCGAATCAGACAGAATCGCTGAAATGTATTGCTTTTTGTTGTTGATTTAAAACTAGGTGAATGTACCATTTGATATGTGATCTTGTACCATTCGAAAATCTTCTGAATTGTATTACCAACGAATAACAAAATCATATGCAAGTTGCGGATGAATCAAATGAACGAAGAAGTGAATATTTAATTGTACATGTACGTCAGAATGGATCGGAAATGGCACAGTTTTTTAGGTATTTGGAAGACACCAATATATCAATTGAAGTGGCATTAATATACCAAACGAAGAATCTACGTTGCTTGTGAACGCATACTGAATGAATGAACATGATTATAGGCGATCCCATCTAATCACAGTAACACCAAGGAGCTAAGAAAACCATGGAATATGTTAGCGTTGAAATACTTGGCTTACCTAAAGAATTTTGAGTAAACATCATTTGTACGCAACTAGTATGCTAAATTAAGAGTGTACTTAAACGATTATGTATCACAAGAGTTTTTGGTGAATGCTCACCTCCGATGACGTCATTGATATCGCTCGTAGATGTCGGGGGAAGCAATGGGGCTGCTGTGGGAAGTGGCGGTAGCAAACTCAAATCTCTTCTTAGTAAGCGATTCGCATCTGCGCTTAACCATGTCCAGCTCCTTGTTAAGCCTATCGTTCTCCATTCTCAGCTGAAGAACCTCATTACGAAGACTCCGGTTGGTGACTTCGAGCTCATGCCTTTGATGCAACCTCTTGCTTCGGCAGTTCTGAGCGTACCCTCTGTTCTTCAGGGTGCGTCGTTTCTGCTTGAGGCGGACAACGTCTTCCCTAGGGAATCCATGGAGGCGCTTGTTGAGCTCCCGCACAGACAAGCACATTAGGAGTTCGTCGTTCATAATGTCATCAATACTGTGGGTGCTTCTAGGGGTGTCAGGAGGTGGTCTGCAAGACATAGGCCCAGACATTGACATGGGACTGCCAGACATTTCATCAGAATCAAAAGTGTGCTGATGGTGGTGCATGTGGTGATGATGGTAATCAAGGCCATTGCTTATTCTCTTCCCAGCAGATTGTTGATGAGCTTGTTGTAGGTGAGTCCATTCCTCAATCCCCATCTCGTTCGCACCGTTCGGTCTTAGGTCCAAAGGTTCTTGTCTTAAGCCATTGTTTGGCATGATCCAAGCCACGTCTTGAGCGCTTGGGATAGCCCTCTGGTACTGAGGTACAACCTGAGGATCCATCGGGAAATGCCTTCCGACGGGGGAGTGAGGAGAATTGCTCTCAGGAGGAGTATCGGGAGGTGTCCCAGGAGCGTCAGGGTACATCATGCATTGGGAGTTCATTACAATACCAGAATGGGGCCCGACTCCAACGACACCATAGTCGTCTCCAGGGTGATGCCCAGGAGGCGTTAGGAGATGAGACGACGTTGGTGGAGACGGCGACTGACTGCTCATAACAACACCACCACTGCACTGTAACAAAGATGACGGTAATCTTTCCATACCTCCACCTTCTTTTTTCACCGAAACTTGCTCCAAATGATCCAAAACGAAATCGGCAACGTAAGATTCTGCTAAATGGTTGTTTTCCTCTGGTTCCATCTTGTCATCCATAGGATCCATGGGCAAATTACATCGCAACACTTGGCACAATCACTGAAATATACGGGCTGTGTTGAAAATTTTCAAGAGAAGACAAAGTTCGCACTGTTTATGGGGATATCTTTACCGATTGGAAGTGATATGAACACTGAGTGCTAGTTCCGCGAAGACTATCGGTAGGGTAGGAGCAGGCGCAGGGTTTTGTGTCTGTCGATGGGGGGGTGGGGCTGTTCCTTCCACGCCGCTCTGCATTGGCTCCCCACCAAAATCTACCACGCCTCCCACTACGTTTTACCACCTTCCGACCACCTACCGACCCCTATTTTCACCGCCACTGCCCCCTAAACCCTCGCTATAACACTTAATAGACTCCCGCCAATAATAATTGCCACGCAACTTCGCCTGCATCCCAAATTTTCCTCATAAATGCCCAGCGAAGGCAGTTCGAGACCTTTCACAAAAAATGTAGTTTCAAATAGAAAATCCCAGTTTCTAGAGAAACTTGTATCACGCTGAGGGTATACCTAAGTACGACTATATACCTAAAGGAAAATATTCCAATATCGGCACCTCGGGGCTTGGCTTGAAGGTAAGTTCTCTTCTAAGAACAAGATTTACGAACGTAGGTAATCCTAAAAAAAAAAAGATATCAAAGGGACTGAATGAATAAGGGAAGAACCCCAGGATGCCCTTACATTCAAAAGCAAGAACTGAAAAGTCTTGAAGAATAAAATAGTAGGTAGGACCTACTGTACTTTAAACTACGTTTTAGACAGATTTGAACAATATATCAAATGAGAATAATACCTGCAATAATGCAACCACTAAAACGAACGGTGAAGTACGAAAAAATCAAGGCAATATATCAAAAAGTTCCATCCATGCAACATGGCTATAAGGGCGAATTTTCAAAGAAATAGTCTTTTCATTGCGTAAAAATGTGATATAGCGAGGCCATCCTTGGCTTTCATAAAATTATATAACTTTTTCTTGGTTCTAGCAATTTTTACCGATTTTTGACCCACTATTCTTTGAGAAAAATATTATCACAAGTTCAGGTGAATCAATATTGATTTTAGCCCTTAATGCCAATTTTTGAGCCCCAAAAATCCAAATGTGATCCCTATTCTGTATGAAAAACAACTTAAATAGTATTTTTCTGTCTTTACTCATCCTTCCATGCTATTTTAAGTGATTTTACATCGATATTCTTGATTTTAGCCGTTTTTACAGATTTTAACCCCCAAGGGCCGGTTTCACCAAAGTTTTTAATCAACGTTTACTTATTAAACCGAAGATCTTAGGTGTTGAACACCGATGTCGGGTTTCACCAACCTCGTTTAAGATAAATCAATGAACAAAACAGACAAATTGACGATCAAAACTAATCAGCCGATTTTGGGCAGTCAGCGTCCTAAATCAACGATTTACCACTTCGTAAATTGCCAGTTCGATAGCTCATGCGAACCATTCTTCTATTATTATTATTCTTCTATACATCCACGAAAATCGGTTGGCACCGGAGGACAAAGATGGAGATTTCACAATTCGGATGAGAGAGAGAGAACACTATTATTTTGAGCTTGATGATATCTGATGAGGTAGGTACCTACAATATAGTCAAGTGAAAAGGCACAGCTTTTTTGTTCCTTTGAACTGATCGGAGAGAGAGAGTTGCGAAGAAAACAACGTTTTATGAAAACATTCTAATCGTTGATTTACCCTCGTGAAACCCACTTATCCTTAACCAACGCTTCAAATCTCCGATTCGTTAAAACAATGATCTGTTTTAACCATGGTTGGGAAGTATTGGTGAAATCGGTTCTAAAAGCTCAAATTTGACCCCCTTAGAATTTTTGAAGATAGCTCATCTTCGAAGTCATCATTTTGCTTGGCAATACAAACATTTGGGCGAAATTTGGCATTTTTACCATGCATCTACGGTCAGATATCGTCTGGAGTGACACGTGATATTCCCCTGAAATGCAGAATATCGTAAGCGCCATTTTTTGCGATTTTGCGTTATTGTAACCGTTGGATTCGTCTTAAAAAGGCACATCTATCTAGCTACTTATCGTTAGCGACGTGCGTCTCTAAGGCGATCAAAAACAGCCTCAAATTGTTCGAATCGTAACCACCGCAATTTGGTAAAATATCTTATCCACCATTCATTCAGAACGTAAGCGCCACGAGTCGAATTTAAATACCGAGGTATAAATTGTCCATTGTCGTAAGTGCCCCATTCCCACTGTAACTTACGATAAAATGACAGTATGTTAATACTGCGCCATCTATCGTAAGCTACAGGGAGCCGCATCGTACCTACGCACCTATCGAATTGGAGCGAAGTCTCATAAGCGCCACTTCCCGAGTGCGCGCGAGTGGAGTTGCGCTAGTTTTCCAAATAATTCTTTTCCAGCAAGATATCAAGATATCGTCGGTGCCGAAATGTGTATCGAATCTACAACTATTCTCCCAGTTCTTCGAAATAGCAAGAATAGCGTAAGCGCCTTTTTCTCGAAAAAGTACTACTTACTTTTCAGGGCTTTTATGCTACTTTGTTTAAAGAAATATACATAAAACGGTCCAATTTACGCTAAATTATTAAGTTTTAACGGGTTAGGCAATAAAAAGATCCTTCCACAGTTTTTTGGCTCTCCTGTAAAATTCGGAAAATATCGCTTACGATATTCTGCCTTTCAGGGGACGATAGTTAAAATCTAGGGAGGAATAAAAAAATTCAAAAGTTCATGTTCTGAAAATTTTGGAACCATTGCAATAGCTTAATTTTCCTTGAAAATTAGCTGAAATAATAAAATAGGTTGTAACAATCGAATCAAGGATTTTTTTTTAAATCTCAATATTCATAGGTATTATGTAGGAAGATAGATGAAATATCAGTTATACATACCTGTTAGGTCCGATGATAGCGCGAAACGAAGCGTCCATCCGTACGATCTATGTAGTGCGACGCTGTAAACAAATTCCTGGCTGGATGTTTCAGATTTACAATGCATTTGAATGAATGAACCACTTCCGCTTATGAATGTGCCACTTTCGGGCTAAAACTTTTTTGAATAACATCGACGTAAAGAGCTGAAATTCCAGAATTTAGAAAAGCCAAGATAAGATAGATTTGGCACTGTCAATCTACTCGTAGATCCGGCACAATTTTAAAAATGGTTTAATGTTACAATATTATGACAATAAGCCTAAGCACGTTTGTCTCTATGTTTTACACCTTTCGGATATTGTGACAGATGTGAAATGTGGTCGAGTATGTTACAGTATGCATGAGACGAAATTTATTTGTCGTATTACTCATCCTATTGGATCTTGAAGAAGCCCATCCCATACTCACCGAACAAATGATCCTTCACCCTCCTCTGGGGAGGAAACTGATGCCCGGGATAAATTGATACAACCTCCCAGCGGTCCTATATCAATGTGAAGTATGTGCAAGCGCAAGCAGAAGAAAAAAAGACTATATTTATCTAGTATTGGAAGGAATGCAGCAGTTCGTGTTGACCCCGTTAGGGTCAGTTATTGGTGGTTATTGCCAGTGACACGCTCATTCAGACTCGAGCGGCACTTGATGGTGTGTATATTAGGGACTTCTTGCAATAGCGCATTTTCTTAGCAAATTGCTAAAAATGCATGGGTGTGAAGAATGTGATTTATGACTTGATATTTTGAGGGACAACTTATTATACTATCACAACTCGCTGTAAGTTTAGGTGGAACGTCGGCTCCAAGGAACGAAGTTTCCTACACGCCGGAGCATAGTAAATGTCGTAATTTGCTGCATTTTTTTAGATTCGACGATAAGCTATGAAAAAATGCTGCAATTTATTACACAAAGGTTTATTATTTACCTGTCCAGATGCCCATTCTGCGTAGATCACTGCTTTCTGTGGTCAATACCCCCGAGCTGCCCCCAGGAGAGCCCTAAATGGAGTACTGGAGACGGCCCGGGAATTAAAGTTTCCTACAAATGCGCGGGATAAGATCATTAATTAATTATTTGTGGTTATTCATGAAGCATAAGGTAAATAATAAACCATTGTGTAATAATTTACCTGTATAGATGCCCCTTCAGCGTAGATAGTATAATAAACCGTTGTGTAATAATTTACCGTTGTGTAATAATTTACCCAATAATACTATTATTTAGTTCAAGTTGCAAAAGTACATATCAACAAAATCAAAAAGATCCATCATTTTTCAAATGAAATAATACCTCAAAACAACCAACTCGACTTCATACAGTCATCCGTGATTATAATCAGGTGTTCCCTAGCAATGATATCCGGGCCGGATTCATACCGTTTCATTGACAATAATTTTGTCGAAGCTTTTCGGTGCAAACGAACGGCTGGTCGTACAGGGTGGTCTCAAAAAATTCTCTAGTTCAAGATCAATTTGAAAACGTAGAAAAAACCATACTATACTATAACCATATATTGAAAGTTTTCGAGCTACGGTGTTCTGAAAATTTCAACTCCTATTTTTCACCCCTTAGAGATGGCTGACAGTAACGCCGAGCTTCGAGGACTAACTAGACCCCAAACGGGAACTACAAACCAAATGTCATTAATTTTGATTCATGGTAACTAAGAAAAGTGCGAAGTACGGCTTACGGCGGACGGACAGCAATTTTTTTATTCGATTTTCGGATTCTACGTAGGTAGTACCTTGAAACGTAAACCATCAAATTTTGAGGAGGGGCTTTTTTTTCATACTCGATTCCAAACGTTCATTATGGAAAATAATAAACCAAAAATTGGAATTTTTTATGGATACAAGTTGAATTACACCTAAATCATGTATGAGGTTTTTGGTCAGTGAACCCGTTAGGTATCCTAAACCCCCTAAAATTCTAGGGTTATTGCAAAGAAGATGGCAAGATTACTCGTTACCAATGTAGCAATTAAATGATTATTTTCGTTTGTAGGCACGGTAGTGATCCAGTTACCTAATTTCCAATTGTATGGGAGGGTTGGAACAAAGAGTTTGGGTGGATTTATGAAAGAAATAATCCTTGCCGGTTTCCTAAATGAAACGTTCCATTGGCTTGTTCTGTTTGTAAGCAGCTAAGCAGTTTTCGTAACTTTAATATCCACCTGCGGCAAAAGCCTCAGTTATTGTCATTGTTAGAAAAAATGATGAATCCCGCCCCTGATCAAAGGATTATTCTGTTTTCTTTTATTATCCTTCAATCGCGAAGAGTTTGTATTAAGTGTTGGCTAATCAACTGGATTGCGCAAGAGGTGGTGACACACATCAAAAACCTGGAGCAACGAACTGAAGTGACCGCTGGTGTCCCGAAAGGGATCGCCGATATTGTCTTGAGAAAACAAAAGCGAGCGCCCACTTTTTGTAAAGAGGAAAATTCTCCCTCACAAGGGACGCCCCAAAGCAGCGCTTGAAGCTGGACTCGTTTTCCGAAGACGTTAATCCATGTTCTCGACAGCTCCATAAAGTATCCACGAAAGGAATCAACCGCTCAGAGGATTTCGTCTCAAGTAGTTAAGAGGTAGATAATTACGATGAAAATGTTGGTATTATGATATAACATGACAGCTTAGACATTACTGATATCATAATTATATTATTATACTGGGATCGATAGAAAATTCGTGTAACGCCAAACTGGGAAGTGCCCCGACTCGGGTTGGTGATGTATCACCGGGTATACAACACACCTAAAGAGCGAGGCCTAACAAATAGTAAAACGAAAAAATTTTATTTATTTATTTTTTGAACCCTCAGTTATTCGGAATTATATATATTTCTTTTCCTGACACAAAACTGGCCATAACACCCATTAAAAAAACCTGTTGGTTTTCAAAATTTAAAAAAAACCAGTTGGTGACTACCGTTGGAAAGCTCGTTGAATTTCCTTTTAGAATAATATGCTGATTTGAAGAATCCTTAGCCCAACGGCATTATCAGGTGGAATAAACCGGTTCGAAAAAAAAAAGAAAAAAGCGTTGCCGTAGGGGGCGTCTAGCCGCCATTGGTTTGTGTTCATGACGGTACGTTTATTTCCGAATGAAATCTGGTGGACACCCCTAGACCCCCGGATTACAACAGTTTAGATCAAGGGTCAAAGCAAGGAAACATGGAACATGTTTTTCCAATAGGTACATGATAACAGAGGATAATATGGAGATATGTAGAAAAACGTCTGCCAATTCGAGTAGGCACTATAGCTTCCTCACTTGAATCACATGAACGTATGATACGGGACCATCTGCGATCCAACCCGGGTGTACCCTCAACATTTTTCTCTCTACGACTATTTTTCGCGTAGTTAGTTAGAAGCGTTGTAAAGAAACGGTCAACATTTCATGTTTGCGCATGCGCAGAGGGAAATTACAGTAAGACTCCAATGAAGTTCATATGGAACCATCAATGTATTATACTGATCGACCCTCCAAATGTGAACTCATTTCAACGATAATTAAGGTAGTTATGAGCACTCCAAGTATTTCACGTTTGCGCATGCGCAGACTAAACGATTTTCATGATTTTTAAACGGGATCATCTGCCATCCAACCCGCGTATACCCTCAGCATTTCAGCTCTCTACGACAATTTATCGCGTAGTTAGAAGCGTTACAAGGAAATGGTCAACATTTCATGTTCGCTCATCCGTAGATCAAAGTTACATTACGATTCCAATGAAATTAATTTGGAACTATCAAAGTATTATTCCTGACCGACCCTCCAAGTTTGAACTCATTTCAATGATATTTAGGGTAGTTATGGGTGTTCCAATTATTTCACGTTTGCGCATGCGCAGACGAAAGTTACGGTGGTTTTTCAGTGATTTTGGTATGGGTCCATCTGTGACTCAATCCGCACCTACCCTAGAAATTTTAGCCCACTCTGACCATTATTTCGGGTAGTTATGGGTGTTGCAAGGAATTACCACAGACAGACACAGAACCAAATATGTTCCTCGATGTCTGAAACGGAAAATGGTATTGGAAATTTTCATTTTGGAGGACATGAACTTATTTTACTCAACCACAAATCCAAAGCTATCCTAACTTCGATAGTGAGGAAGCAAAAAAACTTCGTGGGATTTCCAAGCCTCGAACCAGCGACCTAACGCAATGTCATGTAATACACGTCGTCAGCTGCTTTCAGCGTTTTTCGGGTAGGTAGAACCCCCTCGGCAGTTTTCGGCGGAGTGGGGTCTGGCCATGCTCTCCTCGGAGAACGCACCACGTGTGGTAGGGGAGGAGGTGAGTTGGGTGGCAGGAGTGGGGTACAGGGAGAACTGTGCGGGCGACGGGGAGGGGAGCCGAGTTTACAGGACTGGACGCGGACGCTTTCCAGCCTGGTTTACTGCCGTAAAAACATGTTCCATGTTAATAAAATTAATCCTCTCCCCTCTAAATTTGATGGTTTACGTTTCAAGGTACGTAGAATCCGAAAATCGAATAAAAAAAATGTCTATCCGTCTGCATACGCCGTGAACTGTACGCCGCACTTCGCACTTTTCTTCGTTACCATGGACCAAAACTAATGAAATTTGGTTTGTAGGTCCGGCTCAGGGTCTAGTTGGTCCTCGAAGCTCGGCGTTACCGTCAGTCATCTCTTAGGGGTGAAAAATAGGGGTTGAACTTTTCAGAACGTCGTAGCTCAAACACTTTCGATAGAAGGGTGTGGTTTTTTTCAAGTTTTTAAATTGATCTTGAACTACACAATTTTTTGATGCCACCCGGAGCATTGTACGACAGCCGTTCGTTTGCACCGAAAAGTTTCGTCAATATGATTGGGAATGAAACGGTATGAATCCGGCCCAGATGTCATCGCTAGCGATCACCTGATTATAGTCACTGATGGCTGTATGAAGACGAGTTGGATGTTCTGTGATATTATTTCATTTGAAAAATGATGGATCTTTTGGATTTTGTTGACAGGCTCTTTAGCAACTTGAATAAACGTTGAAGTATTATTGGGTTTATTACGCAACGGTAATATGTGTTCACTAAAACCTTGAAAAACCTGGAAACCCATTTTTTTCACATCCATTTTTTCCCCATAACACCCCTGGGTGTATTACGATCGGGCTGCCGAGCTTCGGAGCACAACTAAGACCCAAATTTGTTCCCAAATGAGGGGACCAAAACTGTGTGCGGAAGAAAGACGGTTTTAGACCAAAATTTAACGTGAACTTAAGGCTGAAACTTCGTTAGACCTCTATGTTCCACTGTTTGGTCCAAATCGAATTCATTATCGGTACCCTCGTCCTATAAAACTGAGGTAGTGTTATTAACATTTTATGCTGAGCGAATAAACAGGTGTATTATTCACAGAATGAAGTACGGCGGACATTTCTGTAGGTATGTCCGGTAGAATAATAAACCCATGTGACATGGACTTTGCAGCGTTTTTTGGTTGATTTTCAGTAATAAACCTTTGGAGTCGAGCATGAAAAAAAGAACAAAATTTAACCCCCCCCCCCTTTCCCCCCTCAAAATTCGATGGTTTCCGTTTCAAGGTGCGTAGAATCCGAAAATGGAATAAAAAAGGTCTGTCCTCCAGTCGTACGCCGTAAGGCTACTTCGCACTTTTCTTAGGTGCCATGAACCAAAATTAACGAAATTTGGTTTGTAGGTCCCATTTGGAGTCTAGTTGTTCTGCGAAGCTCGGCAGTAATCTCTAAGGAGTGAAAAGTAGGGGTTTGAATTTTCAGAACGCCGTTGCTCGAAAACATTCAATATAAGGATATGGTTCTTTTTACGGTACAAGTATGTTATAGCCCCGCCAATATCGATTGTATCGATTATTTCAAATACATCGATCCTTGTGGTATCGATGACGGCTCAATATGGCGTCCCGATGCCTACATCCGGGGTACCGATATCAACTTTCAAAATGAATACGGGAAGACCATTGTAAGGACACCAAGAAATAAGAGTGACTATAACATACTTGTACCATCTATTCAGAAGTCCCAAACAACCTGCTCATTCACGGGATAGTTTCTGGGATTGTTTATCTTTTTTGAGATGCGAGCGCTAGCGAGCATCCAGATCGCTTGACAATGCGAGCGGCGGAATGGGAACTAAACTTCTTGTACACCCACCGTCTTGTCTGATACACGTCATCGATACCACAAGGATCGATGTATTTGAGATAATCGATACAATCGATATTGGCGGGGCTATAACATACTTGTACCCTTTTTACGTTTTTGAATTGATCTTGAACTAAATAATTTTTTGAGACCACCCGGAGGCATGTCCAGCCGTTCGTTTGCACCGAAAAGCTTCGTCAGCATGATCTTGAATGATATCTATACATCTATCTGTACATCCACAGCCCAGGTATAATTGCTAGGGAACAACTGATTATATAAGCACGCATGGCTGGATGAAATCGAGTTTGTTGTTCCGTGATATTGTTTTTCATCTGAAGAATTATATTATTTTGGATTTTGTTGATAGGTGCATACTTTCGTACAACGAATGCTATGCTTAAATAGTATCAACAAATAATAATTTATTAATGATAAAACTCTTGAATCCACCGCATATTTTTGAATCTGCAATTGCCCGGCCGGCTACCTACTCGATGTAGGGGTTTCCTGAGGAGAGCACGGACGTAGGTATTGACCACAGAAAACAGTGATCTACGCAGAAGGGGTAATACAGGGATAACTTTTAGCGTTTTTTAGTGATCACCGGCATTTTTTAAACATTAACTTATGTTTTGTGACTTTGCCATGAGTAGCTTATATGATTAGGGATCGACCCAGAATATCACTGAGAATCGCTGGACAGATTAATAATGCTCTGCTCAGCAACAATTCCATATAATAGTACCTACGTAACTAGTTGGGAAGTATCAATTCCTGAACTTTCTTTAAATCCGTGCTCAGTTTTCTTCGTCATTTCCTATGTTACTGTAAATCCCACTGGACAAGTTCTGTGTTGCTCACGATTCGGGATGAAATATGAAATAGCAATAATTGCCGTTTTCGGGACTTGTCGCTTGGATATGAACGTGTTGTGAGACAATGAACCCTACAAAAACACCCGTCAGAAGTGCACGTTTCCTTTGACCGCTTAACTCAATTTACGTGCTTGTTCCTTTCGAAGCTTCTTCTGCTGGACTTATCGTTAAACACATCATATGCGACACATTCCCATGAATAAAAAATCGATATGCCATTACACAGAAGAACACCTAATAGTCTCAAGCTCATTTGGAAAAATCAGGATGAACTGATCCGTAGCAACCATTAGCGGATAGAATTTAATTTTAAATTTCATAAGGGCAACATCATCAACGGTAATCGTTCAAATATTCATCGATCAAATTATAATTTGTTTTCATTATAATTTTATTATCATCATTATAATTATTATTCTCGTAAAAATTCGATCCAGCCTTCACAGGTTTATTTGAAAAAAATTCCCTCGTCACTGTTCATTACTCTTGGTCGCAACAGCTATCGTAATACAAACAACATACCAACCAATTTTCAGATCAATCCATAAAGTAAAATCAGTTTGGGTGATTACAGCTTAGATGACGCCGACGGCCTATGCGCAGACGAAAATTACAGCCGGACCTTCATGTGCGGTCCACATATTGGCACCAACCTCACCTTCGTGAACACGTTTGTGAATTTCACCACAATCGGGGGATTAGAACTGTCGCTTTGTGACGAGGGCTTCATCACCCACCAAATTTCATCTCATTATCACAATTTTCGCGTAGTTCGCGGCAGATGAATGGACGCACACGTAACCAAATTTGTTCAGAAAGGAAAAGTAATAAAGGTGAAATGAGTGGAAATGTTGACTTCGGGGAATACAAATTATCTTGCTCCCTAGAGTGGTCACATCAGGGCTTTCGCTACCTTACTTGGTAGATTTGGAAATAATACCTACATAGGTACTTTTCAATCGGTAGGGTTGAAACTACGTAAGTATTATACCGTATTTCTGTGATCACTGTTCTGTGATAATTTCAGCGCACTATATTGCACCCAAACGCAGCGGTATAGGTCTTGTATCTACTGCAATCCACGAATGTGCTAGAAGTTAGTTCGTGACCCGTCCGCTGGCCATTTCGAACTATCCTCTATACACTTGAAACTAAAAAATATAGTGTTTCTCTCTAGCTTTTTCGCGGAAACATTTGTAAAGAACGTTTACTTTCAACTTTGGTGAATTTTGTTGGGTGGGACCTACGACTGGGAACCATCCAGACCTAGGCGCACCCTCAATATATCAGCTCATTAAATTAATCGACCTTTTGAATTGTATAGTTCGTTATGAACGTGTTCATGGTAATTTATTGTGTACAGAACAGTGATCTAGGCAGGAGTTACTTATTCAGATAATAATAAACTAGTGAGGATGAATTTAAAGGATTTTTTTCATGTTTCTGTAATGTTAGGTATTTGTACCCTTCAGGAAAAGTCCCACGTGTTTCAATGATAATAATTCCTGTGGTTTTCATTTACTTAATTTAAAATCTTCTGTTGGTCTTTACCAAATTAGTATGTAACAGAGGTAGCTCAAGTAACCCGACACCAACGCAATGGTAAGGAATTTTGTTGGCTAGAGCGATGTAGCCAGGTTCCGTGAGACCTGAAAAAAATTCTCACGTCCTATCATTGTCCGAAACGCTGGGTCAGTTAAAATAGTTTCCGCTGATCAGTGATGTCTGGGCGGTTCCTCATGGGACCTATCGTATTTCTTTTTTTCTTCTTCTATTTCTAAACTTTTATGGCAAGGATGTTGAAATTAGGTATTTGAAGAAGAACGGTACTCGTATACGTATGACGAGCTTCCAAAACAAGAATTTCCCCGAAATTATCGTGCAGAGTAAAATACTTGGATCCTATATATACTGCTAAATTCATTTTGAAATGCTTTATTGTATTAGGCAATAATCCATTTTGCAATGATTAATTCATGTGCCGAGTGGATGGTTCTGTAAGTTCTGTAAGTAGGATTGATAGGAAGTATTGGATTCAGTGATCACTATACGGAATCAGTATTAGTAGGAGTGGAAGCGACCTGATGGATTAGAAACTCCATTTCCCTTGTCCTTCATTTTTGAATAAAACTTGATGAGTTCATCTAGCTTGGTCCACTCTGTTGGTGAAAGGTTTAAAACAAATTGAAGTACCTACGGGAGAGGTTGAGCCTCAATTTTAATATTCCGTGGTACGGTGAGCCTAATTATTGTCGTTGAAATACTCATCTGGGTGGTCCAATTTGAGTGGAACTCTAGGTCATATAATGAATGCATAGTCTTAAACATTTCGGACCGTTGTAATTTCTAAGATAACATGGTGGTTTGATAGTATGACTACTTCTGTGAGTTGAATAAAACCACAACTAATTATAATAAAACAAATGCTATCTAGTATAATTTAAAATATACATATACATTTTTTTTTTAAATCTAGGGATAGATTCAGGATGTTCTGAATCTGTATTTGCCTATTAAAAACGTTCCAAAATTCATATTCTGAAAATTTTGGACTCATTGCATTATCTTCATTTTCTTTGAAAATTCACTAAAAAGTAGCTCAGTAGGTAATGACTTGAATTTATTGAATTTTTTCGTTGGCTATGGCGGTAACAAAGATGCTCGATTTATAAGTCTCGCGACAACCAGAGTTTACTGCTGCTCATTTTTAGTAGCACACGAAGGTTACGGTTAGGATAGGTCATTCTTGGCACTTACTCCTTATCGGCTTAGCTTAACTTCAGCCTATCATTACATATCCGTTGTTCCCCAAATCGGTATATTGTCGAGCTGCTAGTTTTAAGGAATGGAGTCCGATTTTTCCGCAACGTTGATTATGTTATACATGCCTATGTACCTAGGTTATGTATAAGAACTAGGTTTGAACTAGATATTCTGTCGAATCACAAAATGGATTTTTTTGATAGAAATGATCTTCATTAGAAGTATTCAATTTCAATGTTTGTGTTATATAGGTACTGCTGCAGCATTTATTATTATTAATTAATTATTATTAGCTAACCTTGTGTTGCACAAGGTAGGTAGTATTGGAAAATTGACGTTTTTCAAAGGAGCTGTAGCACTCAATTGAATCTCGATGAAAAAATCATTTATCTACAAAATGAAATGTTAATATCGACCGCAGGTCGATGCTTGATATGCTACAGCGAAGTACGGAGAATGCCGAATACCATGGATGGCAGTCCTATTGAATTCACTATTCAAGTATTTATTTGAAATCGTGGTCTGTGTCGATTGCACTCGCTCTTCTTCTGTTATGGCATCTCATTAATCGGAAATGGTCCGTTCAAGATTAGGGTTTGTTAAGATAAACGTGTCCTTTCAAGTACTCCACAACTTGGGAGGTTCAGCACACCACCCAAATCAGAAATCATTCATCAGGGAAACATGCTCCTCATAAAGTTCATGGATGTGTTGGTAGTGGTTCCTGCGGCAAAATCCAAATAAGAGATGTACACTGTACGTCATATTTAACATGGACCACCCTACACATAAATTGCACAAACTAAAATGATGATATTTCATCAGTTAGGTCATAACAGAACAGAATACGTTTGGGGACATCTCAGCTTTCTAATTTAGAGATGAATGGATCATTCAATCCATCTTTAGAATTGATCAACTTTCCATAAATTGCGGTACCTACGTTTTAGAAATCCCCTGTATCGACATAAATATTAGTCCCTCCCGGTTAGGTATAAGATGAGCCTCGCAGTCGGAATGGTAACCATACCGTCTTCTACCATATCTCATAGTCATAACAGAACAGAATACATTTGCGCACATCTCAACTTTCTAATTTAGAGATGAATAGATTATTCAATCCATCTTTAGAACTGATAAACTTTCTCTACTTGTGGTACCTACGTTTTAAAAATCCCCTGTATCGATATATTAGTCCCTCCCGGGCAGGTATGAGATAAGCCTCGCAGTCGGAGTGGTAGCAATATCGTAGGGTAGGCTCGCAGGAAAAATCCTTTAGAATTTGACCTTGTCGGCTGTAGCAGTTTAGCCCTGCTGACATCAGCGAGATCTGAGCTCGTTCTCACGAAGAGCTGTCGGGTCTGGGAACAGAGCCTGATGAGATGAAGATTCATCTGCGCCTCGACTTGTGGATTCCATTCTGAGAATCTCCCTCGTCCGCCGGCGCCTCATATCTGTTCTCGGTGTTGCGAAAGAGATATCCCTCCTCCCACTCAC
The DNA here is from genome assembly GCA_954871275.1 of Leptopterna dolabrata. Classification (NCBI taxonomy): domain Eukaryota; kingdom Metazoa; phylum Arthropoda; class Insecta; order Hemiptera; family Miridae; genus Leptopterna; species Leptopterna dolabrata. The sequence goes on along the minus strand of OX940975.1, from coordinate 35,446,844 downwards.
CATATGACACCCAGAGATATGACATTGATAACGACCACAGTACCCTTAGCTGGGCAAAGCATTTCTCTAACACAGAAACCTCGTTAAGACTTGTTTTGCTATTAAATTACGACTACGTCGGAATCTGAATGATAAAGACTTCACCACAAAATTACATGACTACCCAATATAATCGTAGTTTGTAAATGGTATAACCACAGTTAAAAATGTTGCCACCTACAACAAGAAACGGGACTCGGATGGACCCAGACAGGCATCCATACAGATACCCCTAACACAAATTGCTTACCTCATGCCATTTATAATATGTTCGGCTCGGCAACTTCTCGATCCGCATACTATCAACTTGTTGACAGACATCGTAATTCGCATAATTTGTTGATAGACATAGGAACCAATTTTATTCACGTCACAACGTCATTCGGTAGCTTTGGGCGTAATGATCCGACATAATTTATTCTGTTAATCATCACTGGAGGCCAGATTATCCCCCCCCCCCCCCAGCTAAACCTATTCGCGAACACAATTGAATAGCGGATCAACTCAAGGCATCAACAATGATCTCTTAGCTGGTCAACTGTTCTATCCCTACTATATTATAAAAACGGATCTCTGTGAGTCTGTCTGTGAGTCTGTGTGTCTGTCTTTCTATGCACGGCCAAACGGCTCGACGGATATCGACCAAATTTGGCACGAATATCCGGTAGGCTCCCAAGTTGTGCAACGTCGCATTTTTAATTCCCTGACCATAGCGGAACTATGGTCGACCATGGTCAACTCCTGAATGGCTTGACGGATATCGACCAAATTTGGCACGAATATCCAGTAGGCTCCCAAGTTGTGCAACGTCGCATTTTTAATTCCCTGACCATACCGGAACTATGGTCGACCATGGTCAACTCCTGAATGGCTTGACGGATATCGACCAAATTTGGCACGAATATCCAGTAGGCTCCCAAGTTGTGCAACGTCGCATTTTCAATTCCCTGACCATAGCGGAACTATGGTCGACCATGGTCAACTTCGTTAATTGAAATGGTAACCCCTATTTTTTATCGCGTATTCGTAATCTACGTGAAATTCTATCTACGATCGACCCTTCGGACTACCCCCGCGGTCGACCATAGCGCATCCATGGGCCCCTCCATGGTCGAATCCCGAATTGCTCAACGGATATCGACCAAATTTGGCACCAATATCCGGTAGCCTCCTAAGTTGAACGTAGGCGCATTTTTAATTCCCTGATCATAGCGGAAATATGGTCGACCATGGTCAACTCCTGAATGGCTCGACGGATATCGACCAAATTTGGCACGAATATCCAGTAGGCTCCCAAGTTGGGCAACGTCGGAATTTTTCGGTCCCCTTCACCATAGCGGAAATATGGTCGACCATGGTCAACTCCTGAATGGCTCGACGGATATCGACCAAATTTGGCACCAATATCCAGTAGGCTCCCAAGTTGTGCAACGTCGGAATTAAGTACGATACTGCGTACAGCGAATCTCGGATAGCGAGCGAAGCGAGCGGTCATGCTAGTTAGCTAATATTTTCGAACACCCTGATTATGAACCAAGAGTAGTTAGGTATGAAAGTGTAAGCATTGAAGGGCAATAAATTGTCTAATGTAACAATAATAATTGAATGAGACAGTTTTCAAATGTCATAATACCTAAGGTCTCATTGCATACCTAAATTCATATTAATACTACCTACCTATTAATTTGGGATAGATGGTCGTTTCACTGATTAAAATAATATAAATAATATATATTTATACGATTATTGACACAAGTGTGTATTGTGTAAGCTTGCAACACTACGCCCCCAGCTCTATCACAACCTAGCACGTTGGGTTTGAAAACAAAACCAGTGATACTAGAGATGTAAATACTAAAATTAAAACCACAGAAAGAATAAAACTTATTCAGTTTTTTCCCGATCGAGCGAGGAGCTGAACCGCAAAAAAGGGATTTGTGTCGCCTTGGTAGTTAAGGGTTACGCTTTTTGTGCGGAATTTACGACCTTTTTACTGGCCCATTTGAGTCGCAGTGTAGTCGTCAGGCATTCAGACACGAGCAGCTTGAAAGGAAGAAATAAAAGAATCCGAGCTCCAAAAGGACCCCCAAAAAGTCTAGGAGATTACTCATCTCAACTGCAACTATACAGTACGATTGATCATGTGTTGAAATATATTTCGAATGAAACTTTTGTTCATTCAGTTCCTATACAGCAATCCCTGTGCAACAATATTTTTACTCAACGTTCGATGTTTCACTTAACTTCTTACACGTTACACATCTAGGTACTAAACCAATCATCCCAAACATTAAATATCTAATTGAGACGTGAATTATGATTTTTCATGTGAGAATTTGGAACCTTGTCCACTCTTGTCCCCCACCACACGATCACGATATCGGCTAGTGCTTTTGGAAAATAGCAGGGCATTTCTATGATCTTATGTGATCCGCAGATAGGAATTTCCTTGAAATTTTCATTCGACTAAGACGCCATACTACGTATGGAACCATACACGCTAGCAATATAAATAATCATTCTCCTAGATTAACATAAAATGTATGTACGAACATACATTACGCGTTATAATACAAACAGATATGCGCTATAAACCTTCCTAAAACGAATCACTGTTATCGGTTTTTGGTATAATGGTTTTCGCATATTTGAATTTGTAAAAATCAAAGACATTCACAATGAGTCACGTCCCTTCGACATACTGTTTCAGATGTGTTGCCGCATACGTGGGATTCCCGCGAAAAAGCGAAGAGGCTGAATGAGCCGCTCGGTTCCCACTAACCCAGAGAGCGGCGGGGGTGGTTTCGGGGAGCGACCGTAGGCAACACGCTGAGGGGTGGTTCAGGAAAATCGAAGCCGGTGACTTGCTGAGCTCAGCAGTCTTTCGACCGCCCCTCCTCCGCGCTACGCAAGGCTCGTTCTCCCTTCATCTCCCCTTTACATAAAACCCGGTTCGATCGGGCCAATTTCACGTACCACCTTGCACTAAGAAAAATCTTGTTACTTATCAATTATTATCCACGTGTTGCACACAAATGGTCGGCAAATGAAGCTTATTCTGAATGCATTGCGTGGATATTGTTATATAGGTACTAAATACATGTTTAATATATAAATTATTCATGTTAATCTTTTTTTCTGTTCCTCTGGGAACAATGCCGGGGATCTTGAGGAGCTGCCTGCTAGGATCCCCGTGTCAGATACACCAGTGAAACTTTTAGCTTACGAAATGGTTCAAAATCGGTTAATCAGGTACCACACAGTATGGAGTTAAGTAATGAGAGAAATAAGGTACTAATGCAAAAATACCTCACAACAGAGCAATTTCGTCGACACTATCTTTGGCAACATAGCTGTTGGAAACCCCGGTATTATGATGCTGGGTGGTACTAGGGAATTCCGATTGATGATTTCCCCATTAATGAGATGAATTGTTCTCAACAATTCATGAATGTTAAAACACATGGCCATACAAAATTTTATTGACGAACAGTAAAGGAACATGAGATTTTTAATAAAATTTTTAATAAACATGAGTCTAATAAAATACCTGAGAAATATGTCATGACGCAAAATATGGTCTGACCATCAGTAGAAAAACATTTTCCATGTTAAAATATCTTCATTGACATGCCCCTTGTTGCTTCTATCATAATTTATTATTAATCGGCATATTTTGAACGATAAACTGTTAGCGTCGGCAAGCAGATGAAGCTGACGTGGGGGAATCCTTGACCAAGCGAGACGATCTAACCGGCCGGTGTCGATAGCTTAGAAATCAAAGATAAGGGTGGCTCTCCTTCTTCCTGTATCTACAGCCGCATCATCAAAATAATAAAACTGTGCAGTCTCCAGCTTGCTGTCATCTCCGGTGTAGACATCAATCATTAGAGGGTTCGTTGAACTTCGAAAACCCTACATCCTCTAGGTAAATGTTCTTGTATTATTGGTTTTGTTGTTATTTAGTGAAGTGACAATACAGATGAGTATGGGATAGTGATAACAGGTTATTTTGGGCTTTGAAGTGGGCAAGAAGCAATCTATAATCTGTGTTTGTTAAGTTGTAGAGTCAAAAACATTGATGACAGATGAACTTCGATTTTTGACATTTTATGTCTTTACTTTGCTACATAAACTCAAAAACGCTGCAAATCCCTGCACAACGGTTTATTATTTTGTATAGAATACCCTTCTGTTACAGATCACAGATCTCTGTATAGATAACCCGTCTGTATAATACAATATGTACTAGTCTATACATGTTATGATGAGAATCGCAGACAGCGTTGGGCCAATAGAATTGCAGAACCATTTCGGACCATGCCAATGCGCACCATGCCAATTAGACAATTCGAAATGAATTCCAATTCAAATTAATGAATTCCAATTCAAGTGAGCAGTGGCCAATTGCAATTGAAAACAACAGACGCACAAACAAGCCTATATGATTCCCCAATTGCAAACAATAAAGTAATCCAATAATTTACAAACTATTCCAATTTCAACTGAAAATTTTGATTGATTGATCGATCAATTGATTGAATAAATTGATTGATTGACTGAATCCAGCGCGTCCCTGGTGACAAGAGTATACAATTTCATTCACACTGGAGTCGAAAATGCCTGTCGGTGCAAACTTCGGGGCCTTACTGTGAACGAACGGCTGGACGTACGATGCTCCGGATGGTCTTAAACAACTCGCAAGTTCAAGAATTATTTAAAACCGTGAAAAATTCACGTAAAACAAAGGTATAGGCGTTCTGGAAATTTCAACCCCTATTTTGAACCCCTTAGAGATGACTGACAGTAACGTCGAGCTTCGAGGACCAACTAGACCCCGAACGGGACCCATAACCCGAATTTCATCAATTTTGTTTCATGGTAACTAAGCAAAGTGGCCCGTACGGCGTACGGCGTACGGCGGACAGACAGAAATATTTTTATTGCAGTTTTGGATTCTACATACCTTGAAACGTAAACCATCAAATTTTGAGGGGGGGTTAGAATTTTTTTTTTCATGCTCGATTCCAATGGTTCATTATTGAAAATAATAAACCAAAATGAAACGCGGGACATGCAACGGAGACATGCAACGGAAACAACGTCACGAAAATATTTCTGATGATTTTCGCTTACAACCGATTCGTTGCTACGGAACTTTATCTTCGCCAGTTATCATCGTACAAAAATCGTTCACCACTCGTTGGATAGCTCTCGATTTACCTAACCATACTACGTTAACCACTGCGGACTGCGTGGCCAACAAGCTGCGGTATGAGCGTGATTGTTTAAATGAATGTTTACGTACATAATACAGTGGAGTCCGGCTAATCCGAACTAATTGGGACTGAAGGCTGTTCGGACTAGGTACCATTCGTTGGAAATCTTGACCAAAACAATTAAGTACGAAGTACTTGGTGTGGGTGCGGGAGGGGGCGCTAAGACATAAAATGTCCCTCGTGGTTGCGTTTTCTTTCGTTTTAGCTTTATAATTTTTTCCCTGTCCATCTATACGACTGGTTGCCTGCAAGATGGTTGCATAAATATCAAGGTCCAAGGAATCATCCGCATCAAATGAAGCATGGGGAATATTATATCGAGGGTAACTTGAATTACGCCACCATCTAAACTGCTTAACTGACGAAAAATATGCACCTCTGGATATTCTGATATCAGTGACATTTCAAACATTTGACTGCCTAGGGCATTTCAGTTTGCGTACGGCAGACAGGCGGAAATTTTGGTTTATTATTTTCAATAATGAACCTTTGGAATCGAGGATGAAAAATCATTTTTAACCCCCCCCCCCCCCTAAATTTTATGGTTTACGTTGCAAGGTATGTAGATTCCGAAAATGCAATTAAAAAATTTCTGTCCGTCCGCCGTACACCGTGCATAGCACTTTTCTTAGTTACCATGAGCCAAAATTGACGAAATTCGGTTTATAAGTCCCGTTCGGGGTCTAGCTGGTCCTCGAAGCTCGGCGTTACTGTCAGTCATCATCTCTAAGGGGTGAAAAATAGGGGTAGAAATTTTCAGGACGCCTGTACCTTTTGGTTTATTATTCTGTGAATAATACACCTATGTATTCGCTCAGCAAAAAATTTTGATAACACCCCCTCAAAATTTCTTCTTTTCCGTTTCAAGGTGCGTAGATTCCAAAAATGCAATGTCCTTCCGCCGTCCGCCGTATCACGTGTACCAGCCTCATTTTCGGTCTAAAAAATTCGTTCTTTCGCACACATGCTCCATTTGGGCCCTAGTTGTGTGCCGAAACTTTTCAGTCCGATCAGAATATACCCAGGAGTGTTATGAGTGAAAATGTGTATACAAATAGGTACTTTTTGTGTTTTAGTAACATGTTGGTAAAATGAGCTTTTGAGGTATAGTTTTCCATGTTTTTGGGGACGGGAAAACCGAATATGAAGTCGATTTTGACCAAGAAGTGGACAATTGAGGTTACTCCAGATGTTCAGCTCCCAAAATTGATTTTTTATTAGTCAAAAACCTGGGAAATCGTCTGAAATCACCACCAATTTGTAGAATAACACTAGGAAAAGTGTCAACACGTGGTTCCACTGGTAGCTGGTAGTTGGTAGCACTACCAATAATCAAAGGCAATTTGAAAAAAAAGGGGGGGGGGGAGCGTTCCTAATTCAAGTTTTGGGGAAATGGGCAATTGGTGGAAACCACCAGAAATAGCTATTTCAATTATTTTACATGAAAGCAACAATAAATGAACAGCCAGCATTTCTGTACACACGGTACCTATGTCCAGTAGAATAATAAACCCATGTGACAAGGACTTTGCAGCGTTTTTTTTTAGACCACCCGGTGAATTGTGCGTCCCGCCGTTTCTTCACCAAAGGCCCCCAAGTTTGCACCGACCGGTTTCGTCAACAGGAGGGTGAATCAAATTGTATACATTCAGCACAAATATCATCACTAAGGAGCACCTCGAGTAAGGAGCAAGTCGATTTGGTTGTTCCGCGATATTATTCCATTTGAGAAAATGAAGGCTGTTTTGGATTTTGTTGATAGGTACTTTTGCAACTTGAACAACGGTGAAGTATTATTGATGGGTCAGTTATTAGACGTTGTTAAATTATTACACAACGGTTCATTACGCCATCTAAGTAGAAGGGGCTGGATTTTGTTGATAGGTACTTTTGCAACTTGAACAATCGTTGAAATATTATTGATGGGCAAATTATTACACAACGGTAAATTATTACGCAACAGTAAATTATTACACAACAGTTCATTATAGTATGCCGTGGAAGGGCCATCTATGCTGGTAAATTATTACACAGCGGTTTATTATTTGGCTTATGGTTAATGAATAACTACAAATAATAATTGATGAATTATTGAATCCTGCGAATTTGTAAGAAATTTTAATTCTTGGGCCGGCTCCAGTACTCGATTTAAGGCTTTCCTGGGGGGAGCTCGAGGCTATTGACGCAGAAAACAGTGATCTGCGGAGAAGGGGCATCTATACGTACTTTGTGTATTAATTTGCAGCGTTTTTTATTGCATTTTCAGATTACACGTACCTTGAAACGGAAACCATAAAATTTTGCGGGGGGGTTAAATTTTATTTTTTTTCATGCTCGATTCCAAAGGTTCATTACTGAAAATACGCCGTAGGTACTTCTCAGTTTTCTTAGTTACCATAAGCCAAAATTATTGCAATTTGGTTTGTAGGTCCCGTTTGGGGTCTAGTTGGTCCGCGAAGTTCGGCGTTACTGTGAGTCACGTCTAAGGGGTTTAAAACAGGGGTTGAAAATTTCCGAACGCCGTAGAACGAGAACACTCAGTAGAAAGGCATATTTTTTTACGTTTTTAAATTGATCTTTAACTAAATACATTTTTGAGATCACCCGAAGCATCATTCATCATTTCATTTTTGCACGGGAAATCTTCGTCAACATGATCGTGAATCAAACGGCGTAAATCCGGCCCAGATATCATCGCTAGGGAGCACCAGATTATAATCACGGATGGCTGAAAGAAGTCAACTTGGTTGTTCCAGGATGCTATTCCATTTGAAAACTGATGGCTCTTTCAGGGTTTTGTTGATAGGTACTTTTGCAATTCGAACAACCGTTCAAGTATTATTGGGTAAATTGTTACACAACGGTGTATTATACTATCTACGCAGAAGGGGCATCTATACAGGTAAATTATCACACAGCGGTTTCATATTTACCTTATGCTTCATGAATAACTACAAAAAATTAATGATTGAATTATTGAATCCCGCGCATTTGTATGAAATTTTAACTCTCGGGCCGGCTCGAGTAATCCATTTAGGGCTTTCCTGGAGTGAGCTCGAGGATATTGACCACAGAAAACAGTGATCCACGCAGAAGGGGCATCTATGCAGGTAAATTAATCACTCGTTGCATTTTTTGTTTCATTATTATGGAACTGAGCATGAAACAAATTTAACTCCTTGTTTTAATTTTTTTTTAATTTTAAAAATTTTAAATTTGATGGTCTCCGTTTCAAGGTACGTAGAATCCGAAAATGGAATAAAAAATGTCTGTCCGTCCGCCACGCCGTACGCCGTACTTTGCACTTCTCTTAGTTACCGCAAGAACCAAAATGAATTAAATTTGGTTTGTGGTTGGTCCGCGAAGCTCGGCGTTACTGTCAGTCATCTCAGAGGGGTGAAAAATGAGGGTTGACATTTTCGGAACGCCTTCGCTCGAAAACTTTCAATAGAAGGGTATGGTTTTTTAAAAAAATTGGTCTCAAAGTAAATAATTTTTTGAGACCACCCGGATCATTGTACGACCAGCCGTTCGTTTGCACCGAAAGGCTTCGTGAACATGATCGTGAATGAAACGGTATAAATCCGGCCCAGATAAATATTATCATTGCTAGGGAACACCTGATTATAATCACGGATGGCTTTTGTAACTTAAACAAACTTTATACTTCATGAATAGGACCAATAAAGAAAAAAATTGAGGGGGGGTAAGAATTTTTTTTTCATGCTCGATTCCAATGGTTCATTATTGAACATAATAAACCAAAATTAATGATTGCAGTAATAATCTGCAGCGTTTTCAACTGCCACCAGGCATCTTCGGGATGATAATACTATATCATTGAGGCAATTGATGCATGATTTTTAATAGAAAACATCCGATTTTACGCTTGATACGTAAAAAACATTCTTCAGAAAACAGCTGAAATTGTATCATCTTTTAAATGAATGAATAAATAAAAAATGATTCTAAAATAATATCTAGTTTGATGGTTCAATGGGGTATGCGCATGGGTCACAAAAGCGGTTTATATGAGTGTTTTTTAATGTTTTAAATGAAACTAGATTCAATTCTGAGAAGTTTGGCCCAACCGCACTGTCCTACTATTGGTAGTTCCTTTTGTATAATTTTCCAAGTTTCCAGAGATCCTACGTCACAGTGGGCAGGGGGGTCTCGCCCAGGCGAGATGGGTGGAATGACATGGAACCTCCTATTTGAATCATAGAGAAAGAACTAATTATCCTAGGACAGTGCGGTTGGTGTCGAAATTCTCAGGATGGAACCTAATTTAAGAAAACAATAAATAAATAGTGTACAGACCCCATTTGAGTGAAATAACGAGAAAATAAGTTCCAAGAACATTCTTTTTTGGATCATCGACATTTCTACAATTGAACCAGGCTGATACTGCTGGATGAGGAAGGTAAAATTTAGTATGAGGATTGTAACCAAAACCCTAACATTTACTACGTTACATAGAGTTTTTATTGCAAGATAGATAAACAGATATACATTCTCTCCCCATTAGTGGTTTTTTTCTCCATCATCCTGTGCATTGCTCGGATTAATTGGATAGCTAATTTATTGTTGAATTTATTTCAACTACCACCAGGAATTTTTGGGATGATTATGCTATCATTGAGGCAGGTGATGCATGATTTTTAATGGAAAACATCCCATTTTAAGCTGCGCAGAAAACAGTCTTCCTCGTCTTGATATCTACGTCCAGGACATGGGCTCTACCGTATCTGTTTTGGCGTAGTGACACGATTGTTCACTGTAAACGAGATGCCATATCGGATCAGCTCAATGCAGATATGATTTTAATCTCACTCAGCACTCACGTCTACAGTCAACAACCACTCGCTCGTTTGGGGGTCTACGATCGGGGCGCGAGCCTGCAGAGCTTGAGTCCCTCCAATGAAGCAGCGTGATAGTATCAACGACCCAAACGAGGAAACTGTGTACCTTCATCTTCTCAAAAGTGTTCCCCAAAGTATTACCACATTTTAAAGGTACAGAATAATGGTTTTATTTAGGTTGATAGGTACCTACTAGATAGATCACCCGTGTGTTTCTCTGGACATTTTCGTGAGAAATGTAGATTTTATACTATTGGGTCACATTATGACTATCAAACTATCTTATTCTAAAGTTTCAATGCACCAAAATGTAGCTATAATACTACTACAATGACATATTCAGCTATTCTTGCGCCATCTCTCTATACTAGAACAAATCTCATGATAATATTCAATAAGTTTATTCAACTCAAGATCAATGTATGTCACCAAAATTGGCTCTACTACTTCCAACCTCCTATACCGAAGGTCCAGTTTTCGACATTCCGATCATCAAAATCAATTCCATTGATTGTACAGTTTGACTATAAGTGGGGCTCATCTAGTCATATTCCACCGTAACACTAAGGAAGATTACCACATTTGAGCTGTATTCACCCAGCCACATATCTCTTACGCTCATCCCGGCCCGATTTATGCGATTCTGGTAATCTCAGATTTCTTCAATCATCTTCCTCAAATTTCATTCGAATCCAAATATTCAATATTTACTAAAATTATTATGATGTTTTGCTTCCGAGTCTGCAAGGCAGCGGAAGCTTTGTTTTCAAATTCGAAATGAAAATTTTTGTGTGCTCCAAAATCAAAATTTCCACTTGCATTTTGCGTTTCAGGACTTCCTGAACAAATTTTGATTCGTGTCTGTCCGTCTGTCTGTCCACATTTCCTTGCCACAGCCATAACTTCCACAATTTTGATCCGATTTCAATCAAATTTTCAGGAATTGTGTGGGTTTAGCGCTAGATGGTCCCCTATCAGTTTCATCATGATCAAATCAACGGTAGTCTCTGCGCAGGCGCTAATGAGATTTTCTTGTTACGGTCATAATTCAATCAATTTTGAACGGATTTTGGTCAGATTTTCAGGGATGATTCGGGTAAGGTCCCTTGAGGTCCCATACGACATTCATCTTTTTTTTTCATTCATCATTTTTCCGGCGAATTTTAGCCGTTGCTTGAGGGTAAATGGCGGGTTCAAAAATCGTATTTGCCCACGTGCTTTGTATTGCCCAAAAATAACGATTTTTTAATTTTTGGTTGCCCAGCATTCTATTGTCATGAGCATGGCGAACCGGTCATTTCTAGTTTTCTGAAAATTTAATGGTTCCACGAGGAAGCTTCTGTGCCATGTCCTTGGCAGTGTATTTACTGTCCTGTCTCCAAGAGCCCCATAATACCCTCCCGATCAATTTTTGGATTCGAGTGGGCACAGATTTCAAATTGGATTACCCTTGTCGTACAATTAGTGTCAGATAATATGGATGATTAGTTTTACGGTGATGTGCGAACAATCATACAGACGTACGGAAAAAAATTTGTGAATGGATTCCATTAATCGAAACGATCATCTTCAAATTGCATGAAACGGAAAAGAAAAATTATATTTCATGATTCTATTCAATTTAGGTACACAGAGAATTAAGATTTTATGTATACTTTGTTATCAACTTTATATAATAAGTAATAACTTAGATATAGTTGGCTGGAACATCTTGATATGTGTATCAAGGATACTAAGTATGAATATAAATTTTCAGGTACTGCCATTCATGAATGTAGGGTTGTATTATTGCACAGAAGAACTTAGTTGTGAACCTGAATAATGTGACGATTGATACTCGTACCTACGTCCTTCAATCACCCTGTTGCCAAGCCCATAATAGGTAGAGGGGGCGTAACGAAATACGACTCACATTAGTGTCTATGATAGCTCGTGAGGGTGTGAGTGGAAGCCGTGGGAGCTCTGCAGATTACAGGCTTATAGCTGATTCAGCGTTTCAGCCCGTGTCCGGTGACAGCCATCTTCAACTCTTCATTGTTCCTTCCCTCACAATGAAGAGATGGGTCACTAAAACTGAAACAATACCGAGGGGTAAGTAGTGGCAACTCCGAGGTCTTTCATTTTGGTTTCCCTCAAGAGCATTGAAGGACTCAAAATAAGGATAACCTCAACTGACGCAACTTTTTGCGAAACCCTCACAATTCAAAAATGGGTCTGTTCGGGTCACTGGGAGTAGAGCCCTCTGCACCAGAAGTTTTTGCCGCTCCCAATTTCAGAGTTCCTTGAACCAACAGAGGTGATCGGTAAGTGGCGTGAGAAAAATTATCTGAACACGCTGAATCTTATTTCCCCCATAGTTTTCCTCCTTTAAAATGTCAACGGAGTATAAACGTGTCACTATTAGCCGACGCAATGTCAAATTCAGGCGATTGTCAGCGTTATTGTTAACCGTGCTCCTTTGGTTGCGGCGAGTCTACATCATAACAATTCGAATGAACTAAAAGCTATAAACCTGTGATAACTGAGCTTGTAATTAGTACGCACTCTTACCTATAATTACGACACCACAATCAACTCAACGTATGCTTGAAGGCCGAATATCGCAGCAAATTATTTCCTGAAATTATTTCATTATTTGCATTTTTGCTTTACGCAATCAGTACTACTGAAAAATCTAAAAGTATACGACAGAAAGGTATTGAGGATATAATAATTATTATTATGTTAGGTAAGTGCGGGTTGCTTCCAAAAAGGGTCAATATTCATATAAATCCAACTAGGTAATTTTGTCTCCACTTCTGCTATAATTTCCTGAAGAAACTCTAATTTGTTCCTCAATGTAGATGGTGGTCAGGAACTGACCCGCTGATGTGTTCATGCATTATTACACTAAGCTGCAGCTTAGTATTCGCACAGTTCAAGGCTGTATAGCCGTATGAACATAAACCCTGGCAACGCACAATATTTTTTTTTTAGAATTGATCAATTTAAATGAACTAACTGATTTCAAGTGAGCACTAGCCTCTACGTATGGGCAAACAACTCATACATCAACATAACTCATTTATCATGGCCTGATACCCCCTACCAAACTGCGCATATTCCAATGTAAACCTTATTCCGTTTCGCAATTACTCTTATACGAATTAATGACTTATTATTCCATAGATGGGAATTTTTCAAATTTAAATTTCCTCTCAAGATCCAGATGCAATATTTAGGTACATAATGACGATGAAAGCGTTTAAGGTCCACGAACGAATCACCTTATTTATAATTTTCAGAGTAGTTATTGAGAACCTAGGACGTTCGAAGGACGGCCTGATTACGAAATTAGATCGGAAAGTTTTCTGGTGATTAAGGAAAAAAGGACAACGGGGATCGCACGGGTGTGTGTTTCCAGTGAATGAAAAATTTCTGCTACGTCGCACATTCAGGTTTCGATTAGAACGAATGAGAATTTTGATAAACCATTACTACGGAATCTTTTGTCAGTTTTATGAATGTGAAATTCCTTTACAAATCATTCAAACTATCGTTTGTTCAAGATATCAAGATACTGCTTAGTCAGCGAATACCACTTACGTATGTACATACCACCCTCCAACTATGTTTTCTTGCTTGGATAAAAAAAAAAGAAAACTGGAACTAGAGTTGACAAGATATGAGACTGAATATGATGATGCTTCCATCTCATGAATAGAGAATGTGAATACACCATGAATGGGGGATAACTTGGAGGTCGACGGCCAAAAATTGATGATTTTTGTACTCTGCAGCACACAGTCGATAATATGGAAAAAAGTCGGAAATTATTAAGCGAAGGTTTATTATTTTCCTGTACAGATGCCCTTCTACGTAGATAGCTGTTTTCTGTGGTCAATACCTACCCTCGAGCTCCCCCCAGGAAAGCCCCCAGGAGCTCCAGTACTCAGGATTGAGTACTGGCCGGCTCGAGAATTAAAGCTTCATGAAAATGCGCCAGATTAAATAATTCATTAATCAATCATTTGTTGTTATTCGTGAAGCATAACGTTTGTTCAAGTTACAGAAGTACCAATACACAAAATCCAAAAGAGCCACCATTCTTCAAACGAAATAATATCACAGAACAACCAACCTGACCTCATACAGCCATCCGTGATTATAATCGCAGGTGTACCCTACTACAGCAATGATATCTGGGTCGGATTTATACGCATTTATTTACTTATATACGTTTCATTCATGATAATGTTGACGAATGAATCTTTGGAATCGAGCGTGGCAAAAAAAATTCTAACCCCCCTCAAATTTTGATGGTTTACGTTTCAAGGTATGTAGAATCCGAAAATGCAATAAAATTGAAGAAATTCGGGTTATAGGTTCCGTTCGGGGTCCAGTTGGTCCTCGAAGCTCGGCGTTACTGTCAGTCGTCTCTAAGGGGTTAAAAATAGGGGTTGACATTTTCAGAACGCCGTAGCTCGAAAACCGTCGATACAAGTTTTTTTACGTTATTAAATTTGTCTTGAGCTAAACAATTTTTTGAGACCATCCGGAGCATTGTACGTTCAGCCGTTCGTGTGCACCAAAAAGCTTGGTCAAAACGATCGCGAATCAAACGGTATAAATCCGGCCCGGATATCATCATTAGGGAGCACCTGATTATAAACAAGGATGGCTGTACGAAGTCGAGTTGGTTGTTCTGCGATATTATTTCATTTGATAGGTGATGGACTATCTGATTTTGTTGGTAGGTGCTATTACTACTACTAATAATTATTTATTTGTAGCTATTCATGACGCATAAGGTAAAAAATAAACCGTTGTGTAATAATTTACCTGTATAGATGCCCCTTCTGCGTAGATAGTATAATAAACCGTTGTTTAATAATTTACTGTTGTGAAATAATTTACCGCTGTGTAATAATTTACCCAATAATACTTCAACATTTGCTTAAGTTGAAAAAGTACCTTGCAACCAAAGAGCCATCATTTTTCAAATGGAATAATATCATGGAACAACCAACTCGACTTCATACAGCCATCCGAGATTATAATCAGGTGCTCCCTAGTGATGATAATATTTGGGCTGAGTGTATACAATTTGATTCACCCTCCTGTTGAAAAAGCCTGTCGGTGCAAATTTCGGGGCCTTACTGTGAACCAACGGCTGCACGTAAAATGCTCCGGGTGGTCTCAAAAAACTCCTAAGTTCAAGAACTACTTAAAAACATTTTAACAAATCGAGGTAACAGCGTCCTGGAGATTTCAACCCCCATTTTTCACCCCTTACAGATTACTGACGTTAACCCCGAGCTTCGCGGACCAACTAGAATCCAAAAGGGACCTACAAACCAAATTTCATTAATTTTGGTACATGGTAACTAAGAGAAGGGCGAAGTACAGCGTACGGCGGACAGACAGAAAATTTTCGGTTATTTTCGGTAATGAACTTTGGAATCGAGATGGACAATTTTTTTTAATGCCTCTCAAAACTCGATGGTTTACGTTTCAAAATATGTAGATTCCGAAAATGCAATTAAAAAATTCCCGCCTGTCCGCCGTACGCCGTACGCTGTACTTCGCACTTTTCTTAGTTACCATGAACAAAAATTTACGAAATTTTGTTTATAGGTCCCGTTCAGGGTCTAGCTGGTCTTCGAAGCTCGGCGTTACTGTGAATCATCTCCAATAGGTTTAAAATAGGGGTTGCCATACTCAGGACGCCTATACCTTTTTTTACGTGGATCTTTTTACGTTTTTAAATAGTTCTTACGAGTTTTTTGAGACCATCCGGAGCATTGTACGTCCCACCGTTCCTTCACAGTAAGGCCCCCAATTTTGCACCGACAGGCTTGGTCAACAGGAGGGTGAATCAAATTGTGTACATTCAGCCCAAATATCATCACTAGGGAGCACCTGATTATAATCACGGATGGCTGTATGAAGTCGAGTAGGTTGTTCTGTGATATTATTCCATTTGAAGGCTGTTTTGGATTTTGTTGACAGGTACTTTTGCAACTTGAACAATCGTTGAAGTACTATTCATGTGCAAATTATTACGCAACGGTAAGTTATTACACAACAGTTCATTATAGTATGCCGTGGAAGGGCCATCTATGCAGGTAAATTATTACACAGCGGTTTATTATTTGCTTTATGCTTCATGAATAAAACTACAAATAACTAATGATTGAATTATTGAATCCCGCGGATTTGTAGGAAACTTTAATTCTGGGGCTTGCTCTAGTTCCCGATTTAGGGGTTTCCGGGGGGAGCTCGAGGGTATTGACGCAGAAAACAGTGATCTGCGGAGAAGGGGCATCTATACAGTTAAATAATAAACCTTTGTTTTATTGCATTTTCGGATTCCACGTACCTTGAAACGGAAACCATCAAATTTTGTGGTGGGTAACTTTTTTTCATGCTCGATTCTAAAGGTTCATTATTGAAAATAATAAACCAAAATTTCGGTCTGTCCGCCGTACGCCGTACTTAGCACTTTTCTTAGTTACCATGAACAAAAATTAATGAAATTTGGTTTTTAGGTCCCGTTTGGGGTCTATAGTTGGTCCTCGAAGCTCGGCGTTACTGTCAGTCGCCTCTAAGGGGTGAAAGATAGGGGCTGCATTTTTCAGAACGGGGTTAAAAGGGGTTAAACTTCATTTTGCTTTTTCACTACCGGAGGGAAGGGATGCCTTGGATTCATGATCGAGTAAACAAAATTTATGTCCTTCAAAATGAAAATGTCCGCTACCATTTTGCGTTCCAGACATCAAGGAATATTTTTGGTTGTGTGTCTGTCCGTCTGTTGTCAATCCTTGTAACGCCCAAAACTAGCCAAGATAATGGTCGAAATGGGCTGAATTTTAGAAGGCAGGTGACGGTTGGATCACAGATCGTCCCATTTTAAAATAATCGAAAAAGTATTGTAACTTTCATCTGCACATGCGCAATCGTGCTACTTGAAGTGGCCATAACTACCTTAAATATAGTTGAAATGAGTTTAAACTTGGGGAGTCGATCAGGAATAATACTTTGATAGTTCATATGACTTTCATTGGATTGTACGGTAACTTCGACTACGTATGCGCGAACATGAAATGTAACCCTTCCTTGTAACGCTTCTAACTATGCGGAAAATAGTCGTGGAGAGCTGAAATTTTGAGTGTACACGCGGGTTGGATCGCAGATGGTCCGATATCAACATCATCGAAATCGTAACCTAACTTTCGCCACCGCATGTGCAAGCGTCATATCTCGTAGCGCCCATAACTACCCTGCAAATCATCGTAAAGCGGTGAAATTTGGAAGATGTAACGTGTTGGATGGTCTCAAATGCGTTCTATCAAGATCAGACTGTACCTTTCATCTGCGCATGCGCATACGAAAAATCTTTGCTGCGTTAGTCCATTGTCCAACCTATCCACCGACAGAGCCTACCCACTAATTCTGTTAGTCCATTTAACCTGAGTTGTTTAGTCATTAACCCATGCATGGATACTCAACCTGCCCACTGAATGAACCTACCCAACTATTCTTTACGTTCATGTTTGAGGAAGGTATACTGCCTAATCGAATTGGCAGATGTTTTTTTCGTGCTCGATTCCAAAGGTTCATTATTGAAAATAATAAACCAAGAAGACCGAAAACTGACCATGGGAGATACTTTATGTAGGTAATCCATATTTTTTGTTCATAACTGAAATCCAGCTCTCTCGGATTCCAGAATCTGTAAAATATCTACTTAATATCAAATATAAATAATATTCTAATATTAGATATATATATATAACCATACCCGGGTTTCTTAATTTTTGCACAAAATCCACTTGGTATCCTTTATTTTTCATGGTGGTTCCATCAACCCCATTTCCAGTATATTAGGTACGTGATACACTAGGTATTCATCTGTGCATGTTTCACCTTAAATACCTATATATATTTTTGAAGGGAGATCAAGAGAGAAAAATCTACGATTCAGCAGATACCTGTGGATACAAAATTCAACGTTAGTCGGTGAGAAGTTTTTATTCATTGGTTGACGAAGTGTTCATTGATTAGTTGCTCTTTTATAAACGTACATATTACAAATCAATCCTCTCATGACAGAAATAATAGGGATCGCTCATAACTGGAGTCAAGAATAGGTGCCGCCTATATGTGGATCTTCATTTTGAGAACTTTTGTAGATAGGTAAACTGGTAGTTTCTTTTCTTACATAGTTTCTTCTTTCACAATCATCCTTTACGTAACCGTATAATTGCCGCTTTAGTGGTTGGTTATTTGAGAATATGATAAATCTTCATAATGTAGAATGGCTGACTGAATAGTTTTTCAGGAGATAAAGTTATGTAGATAGCACATCCTTCAACGTCTATCAGTAAAAGCGTGGCCATACGTTTCCGGTCGGCCATATTTTCAAAATTTGGAAAGACAGAACGTCTCAAGGCTAAATTTCATTCATTTTCCTAATCTACAGGAAACACTTTTGACCCCTGGTCATGCACTTTAACCTAGATTGTTTGCCGAGGTACCTTCAATAAATAATAAATTATTTTTGGGGTATTGAAGTCAGCAAATAATATTACGCAAAGATTTATTATATATATATATATATATATATATATATATATATATATATATATATATATATATATATATATATATATATACCTTCTGTATAGATCACTATATTCTGTGGTCAATACCCTCGTGCAAAGTTACCCTCTTGAAAGCCCTGAATCGTATACCGGCCGGGGGTGCCCTAATATTTAGCCAGTGCATATATTTCGACCCCCCCCCCCCCCCCCCCCACAAAATTTCTGATGGTCCCTGAACGTGGACGACATATTCCGAAATTTTTACATAATTTTGATGATTTGTTCGCCCGTGAACAACAAACCTATCAACAAATAGATGAAAAAGTAGTCAACAAAATCCAAAATAAACATAGGAAAAACCAATTCGATTTCATAAAAACTTGCGTGATGATAACCAACTGTTCCCTATCAATGGCAAATGGGCTGGAGTTTTATGTATACCGTAAGATTCACATTCATGTTGAGGAAGCTTTCGGTTCAAACTTCAGGGCCTTACTGTGAGCGAACGGCTGGCCGTACAATGCTCCGGGTGGTGTAAAAAATCCTAAGATTCGAAATCAGTTTAAAAGTATCATATAACCTTACCCTTCAATTGGAAGTTTTGAGCAACGGCTATTTTTCACGCCTAAGAGATGGCTGACAGTAACACCGAGCTTCGCGGACCAACTAGACCCAAAATGGGCCTACAAATCAGATTTAATTAATTTTGGTTTATGGAAACTAAGGAAAGTGCTGCTTATGGCGGACGGACAGAAATGTTTTTATTCCATTTTCGGATTATTTCATTCGGATTTTCGGAATCGTTTATTTACTTTCAAAGCGTTAATGAACTACCTAGAGCAAAACTTCAAGCTAATTCAACTTCCATCAGAATTTAAAATGTACAAGTTTGAATAGCTTGGTTATGAGCTAAGTTTTTGTTGTACAACTGTCGCTGTTCTACTTATATAAGATGGTGGTAACTGGTAAGTATTTTAGGTACAACACTAATCTGTTGCAATGTCGTTGTTACTAGACAGTAAGATTCTTGGACTTAGTTCCTATAGCTCAGTAATTGTAAAGTGGGAATCTACTTGATGTTGACTTACATTTTGTTAATTTAGAAAAATCAATGATTAGTTGAAGATCGATTAATCAAAGATTGAATAAAGATCAATATTACGAGTACAATAATTACCATATTCATATTATGGTGACCAACTATCATATTTATATAGACTCAACTTTCAGGTATCTTGAAGATACTTATTCAGGTGTCAACCTTTTCCGGAAGACGTTGAAACGGTTTACAACCAACCTGTTTCTGCGGAGGAAATAATAATGATGGAATAGCGGAAGGTGTGTCTAACTCGCTAATGGTATTTCTCGCGTTGAGAAAAGCCAGATTATTTTTCGCTCTGGGAACTGTAGGATCACCTAATTAAGTACCTACCTGTATAATTATTGTTAATCTGGCTCTAAATGACTTGCCTCCATGGATAAAGGAATTTTTTTATTGTGATGGGAGTTTTATTTTCAAGAAACGTCAGCAAACCCAGTATGAATGATTTCGGACCTGAGCGCATGAATGTCATTATCTCTTCCATGTATTTTTCATTCTGCATGAGGTTCAATGTTTGCTTGCTAACACAGCTTGGTTTTATAAATTATTATTCTGCATACAGATATAGAACCGCGAAATGTATAGCAATGTACTCACCTACTTGACTGCTCCCCTCACTAAATCAATTTCACCAATATGGCACACAACCACATACACTCCTTCTTCGATTCTACAGTCAACTGAAGAACAGCAGAGTTGTTATTGAAAATTGCAGACTAAGATTGAAGAACGCCCAGCTCCTCAGTTCTTGTTATTTGATTAATCAACCATGTTGATAAAATGAAGAATCTCCTCTTTTTTGTCTTTAACCAACCTGAACGCGTTTCTGAAGGAGGAAACAAACATTTGACTGTTATAGGTAGGCGATAATGACCCTATAGGACAGGTCTTGTTGGAAACGGAGGACTTGAACCGTCCCGCTTCCGCTTCCGCCTCTTCCTATCGAAGCTGACACTTCTTATTTTTTGAGATTAAATTAATATTCATATTAGGTTTTAGTTTATTATTTTCAATAATGAAACTTTGGAATCGAGTATGTTTTCTAATGGAAAAACGTACCTGGTACCTAAGTTGCAAAGCTGAATTACCTACGCGTTGATCCGAGAGTCGAACATGTGTGGACAAAAAACATTTGAACGCGTCAAGAACCATCCACGAATAGCACATGCTGTACAAATTTGAAGGGGAAATATATAAGCGCAAGATGGAAATTAAAGAAAAGAAACATATATTGCTAAGCAATGCATTACAGGGGACGCCCTTTTTGGTGGTGTATTGTTTAATCACGCAACGTGAATACTTTTCCATTACCCACAGTCCTGAAGTGCATTTTGAAATTCCGGCGACGTAGCGCACAACTAGACCGAAAACTGGGTCAAATAAACAAGAATCACGCCAATCGGTTGAGAATTGTGCACACAGATTAAATATTACCCCTCCACCCACCCCCCTCTTGAAGTGAATTTCAAAATTCCGGCGACGTAGTGCACAGCTAGACTCCAAACTGAGTCGAATGAAAAATAACCACGAAAATCTGTTGAGAATTGTGCATACAGTTTCTGTATCCCCCCCTCTCAACTAAAAGTGAATTTCAAACTTCCGTCGACGTAGAGCATAACTAGACCCAAAACTGAGTCAAATAAAAGTTTCGGTGTGGATATTGCCACACAATATTTCCATGTCCTTCATAATATGGAAAAATGTTTGGGAGCGGGGGCCGCCAATTTACACTTGACAGACCATTGCAGCCTGGGAGGCATTTCGATCGAAATCGGTTAAATTGCATAGAAATCACACTTCCAACCACTTTCTGACTAAATATCTATACGTCATTTAGTTAGTAAACATAAAAAATGTTGGATCCATTTCAAAGAAAAACGGAGTTATTGAAAAGTTGTCTATTTCCACTAATACACGAAAGAACGCAAAAATACACTGTTATACCGGTTTCGGTGATCAGAGCATCGTCAGTAACACACAATAACTGGACCCATTGGCATATTACTTTTTGCTGTCAGTCCAAATCGAATGCGATCGAGTTCAAAATCAACAGGCATGATTCTCTGATCAACGGAGATTTTCTCTGGAGCGAGGTCCAGAGAAACATTCGGATTTGCCGCGAACACAGGTCCAAGCGTCTATATAATAAGATTATAACGTAAGCCAGAAAGCAAGCTAAATAGCCCGGCAACGAAAAAAAGAGGAGAAATAAAGCAAGTTCAAACAGCATTGCCTGCTTTGCCTTCCAAATCCTCTCAAGGCCAGTCTATACCGACAAATTCGCACGAAAATCAATCGCGAAATAACATGTCAGAGATCGAGCAACTTAAAACCTTTCTCACAGAATTAACGAATACCAAACACGATAAAACAACAAAACAGTTAAAAAACATTCAATAGAAACTTCAGGAAACAAAGAACGAAGTCTTAGAATTAAAAGCAGAAAGCAATGCGTTAAAAATCCAGAACCAGCTACTGGAAGAAGAAATTAGAAATATAAACCATCAAAGCCGAAACAAGAACATAGTCATTAACGGAATCCCCGAAACGAAATCCGAAGATCTGCGCAAAATCCGAAGATTGTCAGAACTTTACAGAGGAGTCGGCGTGGAAGTGGATCCAGATCTACATCTCGACGACGTATTTAGAATTCCCAGCAAATCAAACCAACCTCGACCTGTTTTCGTTCAGTTCTTGACGCACAAACAACGGAACGATCTCATTGTTGCCGCAAGGAAAGGTAGACCACGTCTGTCCGCTCTTAAGAACCTCGTCGATACAGCAGAAGATCCCGAATCGAAAATTACTTCAACGATCACCAATACCTGTCACGGCTGAATTGAGGAAGCAGGGCACCAAGTTGAAACGCGAAGGGAAAATTCACAGTGCTCAGGTCAGAAAAAGAAAAACCTTCATTAAAATTCGCGAACAAGCCCCATCGAAGTAGTTTCTACATTCGATAAATTGCAAGAAAAGTTGAGATCCTCGTAAATAACCTGCGTCACAAGTCTTCATCACTATAATTGTACGATTGCCTTGTATTTTGTAACTAAATTTAGTATTTATATATTCCCAATTGTAATAAAACAAGTTAAAATTTATAGAAAAAATATCTAAAAACAAAAAAAATTAACTAGGTCGATACTTGACTAATACTCTAACCAATAAATACTTGATAAACAATTTATTATAGTAATGCATTATATCCAGAATCATAATAACGTAATAAGATTATTGATAACACAAAAAACGCTGCAAATTATTACATTACGGTTTATTATTTACCTATATTATAGATGCTACTTCTGCGTAGGTCACTGTTTTCTGTGGTCAGTACCCTTGAGCTCCCTCCGGAAAGCCCTAAATCGCGTACTGGAGCCGGCCCGGGAATTGAAGTTTCATACTAATGCGCGGGATTCAATAATTCAACCATCCATCATTCATCATGTTTTGCAGTTATTCATGAAGCATAAGGTAAATAATAAACCGTTGTGTAATAATTTACCTGTATAGATGCCCCTTCTGCGTAGATAGTGTAATACAATGTTGTGTAATAATTTACCGTTATGCACTAATTTACCGTTGTGTAGAATTAAACACAATAATAAACCGTTGTGTAGTAATTTACAAATAATAACTGTTGAGTAATAATTTACCTGTATAGATACCCTAAATCAAGTACCGAGCCAGCCCGGGAATTACAGTTCATTATATTGCTGTTATTCATGAGAAATAACGTTTATTCAACTTACAAAAGTAGGCACCTATCAACAAAATCCGAAGGAGCCATCATTTTGGTTATTATTTTCAATAATGAACCACTGGAATCGAGCATGAAAAAAAAGTCTAACCCCACCTCAAAATTTGGTGGTTTACGTTTCAAGGTACGTAGAATCCGAAAATGCAATAAAAATATTTCTGTCTGTCCTCCGTACGCCGTACGGGCCTCTTTTCTTAGTTGCCATGAATAAAAATTGATGAAATTCCAGTTATAGGTTCCGTTCGGGGTCTAGTTGGTCCTCGAAGCTCGACGTTACTGTCAGTCATCTCTAAGGGGTTCAAAATAGGGGTTGACATTTTCAGAACGCCGTAGCTCGAAAACTTTCGATTGTAGGGTATGGTTTTTTTTACGATATTAAATTTGTCTTGAGCTAAACAATTTTTTGAGACCACCCGGAGCACTGTACGTTCAGCCGTTCGTGTGCACCAAAAAGCTTCGTCAACACGATCGTGAATCAAACGGTATAAATCCGGCCGGGATATCATCACTAAGGAGCCCCTGATTATAATCAAGCATGGCTGTATGAAGTCGAGTTGGTTGTTGTGCGATATAATTTCGTTTGATAAGTGATGGACTATTGGATTTTGTTGGTAGGTACTTGTGAAACTTGAACAAACTTTGAAGTATTATTGATGGGTAAATTATTACACAATGGTAATTATTACACAACGGTAAATTATTACAGAACGGTTCATACTACTACTTTTGCAACTTGACCAACCGTTGAAGTATTATTGATGGGCAAGTTATTACACAACGATTCATTATACTTGACCACGAGGGTAGGTAGAATTTAACCGTTAGTTTGGTCTCAAACAAAAACCGAGGAGGATTGATTCAGCCGTCGTCAGATATCAATCGAATGTGTAAGATCTGCGAAACAATCTTCAAGATTACCACCATTTAAAGAACAAAATCGATAGCAACCTCGATCACTACACCAAAAGGTTGCTGTCTCATCGCTCAAATATGAACTTCTTCGTTGAATCATCAAGCCCACCTGGTGATTGGCGGGGAAGACAACCATAAGGACTGGTTAATTGAGAGATAGGAAAAATTTATTTCACAATCAGGATTAAAAAATATATCAGAGACCACAACCAGAAGATAGAAGAACAGAAAATACGTCAAAAGCTAAAAAAACTGATACATTTTAAAGGACAGCGATTTTGAAGAGTGCAAAAGTACTACCGTTTTACCGTCATTACCCACTAACAACAGTGTACTTTTTCCATTATTCCAACGTTTGAATTATTTTGTTGGTACGTTATTGTTACGCTTATTCTATTCCACCTGGTAATCGAAAAACAGCCAAAAATGAAAATTTAAATGGAGGGCGTGATGAAGAAGCGAGAAAAAAGGGGGCCGGACAGTGCGAGAGGATGGCAGCGACGGACGGGGTTGAACACCAAGGAGTTCGGGGGTGAATGCACACTTTCGCCGGCCCGCCCGCATGGGGATGGCCCCTCTAGTAGGTATATTCTATTCTCACTGACTGCACACTGACGTAAGGTGCAAAGGTAACAAATGTCAACCTGCCTGATTCGATTCCTATTTGGTTGAACCCTTACAAAACCAGAGAATTTTTTTTCACAGCGGTACCTATAAACAGATTATATAATATTATGCATGTGATACGGGTACATTTTCTTCGTGGATATTTGTCATGTCGCTCCCTGAGTGGCAGTAATTTTGTAGGCACCTATCAATATGTTCCGAAGTCATCAATTTCATCTTTTGGAAGTGATCCGAATTCAACGGAAACAATCAAAAAAGTGTTAGCCTTGACCTGCGCTATCCTCGACTGATTCCCAACGCTTTTGCTCCTACCTACCAGGGCTTTCGTGATACCTCCAGAGATCTTGATGTCAGCTGTGTGTATCCCGTGGACGAGCATGCACTTAGATACTATGAAAAGAAAACTATCAGGTAACTTAGTTGGAGAACATGAGTTTAATAGTTTGAATTTAATGGAAGGGTGAGTAAAAACTCGAATTAACGAGATCAGATATTTTGTAGGGAAAAAATTACTGGGAACATAGGTACATTTTAACTGTATGCACTTTTCAGCATGAAGGATGAACTCAATTAGCAATTCAAAACGAGTTGGATTTCAGAAGAACTGTATTGTCACCATGGTGGAGGCGGACTCAGTTGAAACAAATGCTTGAACGAATTATTTACAATTGATACGAATATTTAAATAAACTTGATTCGTATACAAGTCTAAATTACAGATTGGACATAATGAACATTCGATTATCCATATCGCGTTTTTGACAGCAGCATCATCTTGACGCAGATGATGACCGTGCAGTCATAGATCACGTGGATGGGCTCAGAATGAAAACTGATAGGTATGCTCAAAGGGAACGAGTTTTGCTTTTATTCCGAGATCACTCGTTCTCTACTGGAAGACAAAGCTGTTTTCAGTTTGAAAGCCCCTCTTGTTGGAGCAATGTATCCAAAATCAGATTTTACCAATGTAGAATGCACCTATGCAAATGGTAGTCTTATTCAGTGACTGCTTTGCTCATGTTCAACCACGGCAAGAAGTTATGGAATATAACGCAAGCTTTGATTATTATAATGTAAGAATAGTTTTTTTATGGTTCAATTTTTCGAAGTACCTTACATGAAAAGCATCCATGTAAGGAGAAAATACCCGCAAATTAATGCGCCCCGATCTCGAATGTAACGGTACCTACTTTCAGTTAGCTACTTTATAATCATTATATATGAGTATTCCTCTGTCTTCAAAACTCAGTATACTCAGAAATGTTGCCCAGTTTTCCTGCTATACTCAAAAATATTTTCATTTGGTCCCGGCTTTCCAACCGCCGACAGACACTCCCCATACGATTAGTTATAATCTACTTCTGTTTACATAGAAATCAGAACCGCTGAAATTGAATACATTCTCTATTTGTCCGGAGTTGCAGAAAACAATCTCAAATCACCACCAGCACATTAATTTTGGAGTTAGCTAGCTACCTACGCATGAAAGGCGTGATGAAGTTGGGAGAAATACTTGCATACATGAGGATGGTATGCCTCTGGAAACTGGGATGGTGCTTCTGGGTGGGGACAGTCCGAAGAACCTGAACTTCTTTCCCGGTCGTGCCAGAATGTATTATAAATGTGTTGAGAACTTCAACAAATTTATTCCACTTTCATGAATCATTCTCCATTCTGTGAGCTCAAATATAATGCTACTGGAAGTGCATATTAAAGGGACTGTAAGAGGTTGCTAGAGGGTGCAATAAGTACTTTGAATGTATATTTCTACTGAACTGTTCAGAAAGTTCAAGCGTAGCCCTCTCAACAATATTCTTCAAAGAACAGAAATGGGTTAAAGTGGTACTGCACGGAAAACTAGTCACCTAGTAAATTTACACTCTCCGAACCAAATACCGCGCCGGGTACGTATGAATATTATACCTGTGTCTCTTAATGTTTTGACCTAGAACAGTGACATGTACGGCGTGGCAGTAGTTAGCGTGGGCCTAATGTCCCGCTTGAACTTCGTGAGATAGATGCCACATTCTTACAGCTATATGAGAAATACAATGGATTCGATCGAAATGGTGGGCTTTACAACATTTGATAACCTCACACCACACGATAACATTCTAGCAATTTTGAGAGGCAATGAGAGTTTCATTCTTTCCAGGTATTAAAAAACGAATGCTTTAGGTGCTTACATCCTTTGAATGATTTTTCGCTGGCATTCAATTTGGCACAAATGCGTTTAAAAATTAATTTATGGATATATTACATTCACGGAAACCCCACAAGTGGCTCATATTAGTATGCTACTTTGGTTTCCTCGTTTCGGACGAGGATTTCAGGTTCATTTGGGATCACTTCTCGCAAGTCGGTGCAGTAACTTTGTTTGTTGAAGATATACCGAACATGAACATGTTCAGAACGAGACGTCTACCTTTGAAACGACAGCCATCAGTCATCATTATGGCAACACATTTTGGGACGCGGCAAAAGACACGAAAAGAGCAAAGAGTAGCGAAGAGAACTGCTTTGGGAAGAGTCCCAGACATTTGATACACTTAAATTACTTGCTCTCATTTATGAGAGCGTATAAAAATTCTCCCAGTTTCCTCTTCTCTCTTGACAACGAGCTGACAACTAACGATGCCAACATGGCAAAAGTAGTATGATCACATTTTCGTGGTTCAAGTTTCAGATTACTAGTGCTCCACTTTCAAGTAGTAATGTAATTTTTTGATGAGGGACTAATTTCAGCCCGTTATTCGACTTGGATGATGCAACATTTTATGTTAAAGCTTGCACACCTAGAGCTACTGTTACTGGAGTAAATCGATCTGAGACCGTCAATTAGGGCCTAACCATCATCCCCGACAATCTCAGGAAAATCCATTGAATATTTTCAAACAAAGAACCATGCTGCAGAAGACATGATGTGTGTAGATGAATTGTTGGTTGAAGAGGAAAGTTATTGTGCCTATCCATTACGCTAAAGCCTTCCTCCATTTCTAGACTGGGTTTTAGCGAATGAAATGTATTTTCCAAGGTAATGGGCAACGATTTCGTAGAGTATCTAGAAACCATGGTTAGAGAAGATCTCTTGGAACGAACTGAATTGATGGTCATGGAATGAGCGGCCAGTACGGTACACGAACAACTCGAAGAAGGATAGAGGAAGGGATGCCACTTGTATCGGTTATCGTACCTCGGTCTGCTCCACAACCATGGAAAGACGTTCTTCAGTAGGTACAAACTATCCAGTGCATTATTTAAAAATTATAGTATTTCAGTAGCATTAGCGGGGGGTTACGCGATCACATATTTCTAATGAGAGTCAGAGTTCTGATATTTATTCTCAAAGTTGCATCAGTGCCCTTCACTGGGAAGGTGACTGGGAGGGATCATCTATACTGCCACATTCCGAAGTAAGGTACTGCCGTATGTCGATTTTCTTTATCAAGCCGGTCAACCAAAGACATAATAACATGTCATGGATGTTTTGCAGTTATAATATAGTTCTGTTGTTACGCCTGTAAAAATATTACGTCACTGTTAGGGAGTTGTTGTTAAAAATGATTGTTTGATGAAAATGAATATTGATGCAAATTATTAATCTTCCAAGGTAAATAGGAAAAGGCTAACTTCACCACACGACTTGTACCTGACTTTTGTCGATATACTGGGAACGCTCACTCCGTCAAAACTAATAGTGAGGCTCTTGAAGAAGATGAATACGCAGGGGCTTCGCTTTTCAGAGAAATATTGCCAAACCGCACATGTCAAGACGTTTCCTTAGTCGATAAAAGTTGTCCATGTGTTAGGAGGTATCTCGAAATGTGATTGGTTGGAACCTGCGATGAAATGGTTGATAGGGATTTGCTGCTTTTTCGCCCTGATCAGCCAGATTTGGTAAAATCAAAAGAATCCGATTTAGAAACAAATAAGAGGAAACGTATTTGCACGAACATGTTCTAGCACTCATGGAATTTCCGTGACTCTTCGCCTACATTAGTTACGGTTCCGTATTGATGAACCTACCTATCTTTGTTTACTCAAATCACAGTTCCCATCGTCTCATTACTACCAATTTACCAATTTAATGAAAAATATTTTTAGTGAATTAAACAATCTGCTCACTACAGACTGTTTCATTATTAAGATAGAAAACAAAATTATATGATAGCTTATGGAATTGAACAAGATGTTATTAGTATTATAGCATTCGCAAACTGAATTAACCTTTTTCTAAACTGAATAAACTTTTTACACGTGTACTATAACCGTTTGCAATATAATTAAATTTGCGAAAGGTTTAATTCAGCCGGCAGTAAGGTCAATCCAGGTTGTCAAGTTCAAGTTCACAAAAGATTATTCACCGGCTGATAAGAATCAGACATAAGTTGGTTCCTATTTAAGCAGTCTTAGTCTCAACAATCTAGACGTTGCTGAGACTAAGATTGCTTACTTATGTCCCATCCAAGATTAAAATTATTAATGCTTAATAATGCTTAGTCATCGGTTGGTAGGAATCAGACATAAGAAGCCATTACATAAGTAAGCAATCTCAGTCTCAGTAATCTAGACGTAGCAATCCTAAACATAAGTTTACCGCGTTGTCAGTAATGAGAAACGAACAGAGGATATTTAGGGCAAATTTTTAAGACAAAACGACTGACTGCGCACGTAGGAAAATACGTTACGGATTCATACGCAATTTAGTATCATTATTTCCTGAATTGAAATCGATTTTGAGTGAGCCAAGTGCAGGGTGTGACGACAAAAATAATGAGTTATAAAACCTTAAATAAAGAATGAAACAAGGCACGTTCATGAACCATTTCCAACCTTCGGTCAATTGGTGATATTACATTGTCGAATAAGGTCATCCCAGTTCGATAACCTCTCATGCAATTTCTTTATGCACCAAGCGATAGATAGATCCTTTTATTGGAAACGGAGCTGGTTACAATGTCTGAGAGTGAAGCGAATTTGTTTTGATTGGTGTGACCTAATGACCCAGGAAGGGTTAAATGTCGCACACGTGTCTTATCTTTTCGTCGGCTCATTAACATTCAATTGCGTAAGAGAAACTGCAAGTATCATGCCATCATAGAGAGATATTATTAGTACGTATGAAGAACTAATGAACAAGCTGAAATCTATATAATATGTAGGTAATATATTATACTAGCGGATTACCCGGGCGTTGCCCCGGTCGGGGTGCGTAAATAACTGGACGTAAAGTTCCCCCTCCCCCGCACCATTACCGACTGTGTACTCGTGGTGGGTTGTGTTGATGCAAGTTTAAAAACCACAGTCATGCAGCATGGCTATAAGAGCGAATTTTCGAAGAAATAACTGATTTTATGTAAAATAACCACGTTCCTTCATCTTCAAAGTGCTCCAGTTTGAGAACGGAATGAGATATCGCAATTCTGATTTCACCATCGTGTTCAGCGTACAAAAACCTTTAAAATGAGGTGTCACTAGTCAGACTGTTTCATTTTGGGAATTTATGGGTAATTTTCCCCCCTAAAACTCCCCAAAACTCCCCCTTAGAGTGACCCGATTCTGCCCATCTACGAACATGTACACAGTAGAACATCTGATTTAAATCGTGTTGTCCTAAAATGGAGTGAACTTTCCTTGTGAAAACAACTTTGAAAAAAGATTTGACGCCGTGTTGATAGGTACCAATAAATAACTCGGCGAGTTGCTGCGAACATTGTAAATATGTAAATAACTCGGCAAGTTGTGGTCCTAGAAAAATCGTTCGCCACTTTTCGGAAAGAGGGGAATTTGCCCTAGCCGAGGACACCACTCACGACCCGATATGAAAAACTCGACGAAACTGCTTTTCCCATTTTTCTTGACAACGACATTCTCGACAACAACTTTTCAAGATCGGGGTTGCCAGGAATAGCCTGAAAACCGTTGAAGGAAGTCTCCACCGAGAATGCAACCTAGTCAGAAACCATCCCCGGTGTTCCCAAAACATATTCCCAAAGTTTCATCCCGATCGGTCGAGTAGTTTAGGAGTCTATAGGGAACATACATACAGACAGACATTCATTTTTATATATAGAGAAGATTACACATATATTATTATGACCATCGACAGAATATTTTTGGATGTTGACTACAAGTCAACTGCAACAGCTTAGCGATCATCTCTGTTCTATGACTTTTACAACATGAAACCGATGAAAATAATAGGTACCCAACGGTTTATTTTACCTGTATAGATGCTCCTTCTGCGTAGATCACTGTTTTCTGTGGTCAGTACCCACCACCGTGCTCCCACCAGGGAGGTCCGAAATGAGAGTTACATAAATGTGGGTTCAACAGTTCTATCATTGATTATTTGCTGTTATTCATGAAGCATAACGTTTTTTCAAGTTGTAAAGTAGGCTATCAACGAGATCCAAAATAACCATTATTATTCAAATGAAATAATATCTCGCAACAACCGACTCGAATTCACACAGCCATGCGTGATATTAATGAGGTGTTCCCTTACAATAATATCTGGGCCGGATTTATACCGTTTCATTCATAATCATGTTGATGGAGCTTTTCTCAGAAATTGTCAAGTTTGAGACCAATAAACGTTTAAAAAAACGCTGCAAATTATTAAACAACGGTTTGTTATTTACCTTTATAGATGACCCTTCTGCGGATGCCTCTTCTTTTTTCTGTGGTCAATAACTACCCTCGTGCTCCCCCTCAGGAAAGCCCTAAATCGAGAATTGGAGCCGGCCCGGGAATTACAGCTTCATAAAAGAAGGAAAACGATACCTCACTAGCTCATCTTTACTAAAACCTTTTTTAAAAACCCTGTTATTACACCCATTTTTCTCCCATAACACTCCTGGGTGCATTCGGACCGGACTGCCGAGTTTCGGAGCACATCTAGGGCCCAAATGGAGCCTGCGAAAGAACGATGACTTTAGACCAAAATGTATGGTAAATTTGTCAAAAACTTTTTGTTGGAACCTGAATTCTTCGCTCGTTGGTCAAAATCGACATATTCCGTCTCCTCCTTGTTCTCCAACCTCATGTTACTAAAACACAAAAAAAAACTATTTTTACACCCATTTTTTACTCATAACACCCCTGGGTATATTCCGATCAGGCTGCAAAGTTTCGGGACATAACTAGGGCAAATGGAGCATGTGTGCGAAAGAACGAATTCTTCAGCCCAAACCTTCCTGTTAACTCTTAGCTTAAGTTTTTTATTGTTTTTACTGGCCAAACCTGGGGGGTCCCATGTCGTGGTACCCCTCCAATGTAAATATTTTAGATTTAACCAATAAATAGCAAGGAGAAAGACGAGAAAGACGGGGAAGCCCGGGAAGGGCTCCATCAACTCCCAACGACTCCCAACGGCCGTCAACGGTCGTTGGTTGATGAGAGACGAGGTGGAGGCACCTTTATAAGGCGCCTGGCTTGCCCAGCTATTCATTCTACCGATCCAACTCCTACCAGTGACTTCTCTCTCTCTCTCTCTCTCTCTCTCTCTTGCCTTACGCCTCCTTTCTCAAACCTTTCCCTCACATATTCGCTGTGGTGAAAACCGCGGGGTACTGGCACGTCCACTATCACTCGCTGTGGTGAAAACAGCGGTGGTAGCTCCTCTAACACTCCCTATGATGAAAACCGCGGGGTGGTAGCAAACCTTCAAAGACTCCCAAGGGGCACATCCTTCTCCTCCTGCGACCTACCCAAACCAACCCTACCTCACTTCCACGACAGTTGTGTAATTAAAAGTTGTGCAATAATTTAGCGGCATAGATGCTCCTTCAGCGTAGATTACTGTTTTCTGTGGTCAGTACCTACACTCGTGCTCCCCGTGCGGGATTCAATAACTCAATCATTATTCATTTGTTGTTATTCATGAAGAATAACGTTTGTCCAAGTTGCAGAAGTACCCATCAATAAGAGCCCTCATTTTTCAAATGAAATAATATCACAAAACAACCAACTGGACTTTATACAGCCATCGGTGATTAAAATCAGGTGTTCCGTAGCAATGATATCTGGGCCGGATTCATAGCGTTTCATTCACGATCATGTTGACGACGCTTTTCGGTGCAAACAAACGGGTGGACGTACAACGTTAGACTGGTTGTCTCAAAAAATGTTTTAGTTCAAGATCAACCTTTTTTTTTTCTATTTTTTTTTTTTTTTCTATTAACAAACAAATCTCAGCCATCTTCCATCAAGTAGCAACGCCTGGAAGCCAGAGTAACAGTGGGAAGAATCAATGGAAGGAAGGAACCTGCTAGCTTACCCTAGGTAGGGCAGCTCCATCCTCCATCCCCAACCGGTTCACCCCACCAGGGGGCAAGCCCTTGACAGGCCGCCTAGTCCCTCTGAGACGCAATGACACCGCTCGAATGACGGAGAACTGCGTCTTCACTCGGACCCAACCCAGGATGTGAGATAGTGGTCTTGACCACCTGTCCGCAAGTCTTGTAGCCATTCTTTCCACGAACATCTCATATTCCCTGTGCAGGACACCCTCGCACGACACAATGAGTGGAGTGAAAGAGCCCCGAAGGTCTTCTGCAGCTCGGTCATATTTTCCATGCTTCTCTCTCGAGGCTCTGTGGGAGACTGCACTCCAATCCAGGGAGCGATAGGACGGGGCGTCAGCGTTTACAACGTGGGTATCAAAAAACGCGGTCCGTTCACTACCCCAACCCCCCTGAATCTTTATGTCAGCCACCAATGCTGACGAGTCATCCGAAGCTTCTCGCAGTACAGGCTCAACGGATACCCCATTCCAAGCAAGCGAGGCAAGACGAGCGCAGTCATCACGGATGTGGTCATGCCCATGCTTGACTAAGCCGCCCTTTTTGCAATTCAGCACGTGGTTGGTGTCCATTGGGCCATTGCAGCCGTCGCAAGTAGCTGGCAAGCCATCAAGGCCATGACCATATCGGAGATCCAAGGCATCTCTGAACTGGCTTGCCGAGAGATCAAAGAAATCCGAGGCCAGAGGAACTACAGTAAGCCATTGCGACGCTCTCCCCTCGACTACCCTTTCAACTGTGCGTCTTTGGGCTGGTGGCAGTCTAGTCAAGCATTCCTTGCTTGACCTTGAGTCCCTTTCTTGATTTTTCTTGCGAGCCTCCAGCTGAACCTTTTGCGCATGTGTCCTGTGTCCCTGCAGATCGAGGCTGGTTCCTTCACATATAGCTGATGTCAGTTTTTCTGTTGCCGCAACTGATGTGTCCCAGGCCCCCTCAGCAGTCAAGACTGGGTTCCTTATCCCTAATCCCCCAACCCGTGCTGGCAGCTCAAGCAATGGTCCTTCCCCTAATGGCACCTCACGCCCCATGATAGCAGGAGTCAGTTCTCCCCGGATGATTTCCAAAAGTGGCTGGAACTCTTCACAGCATCCTTCAACCACCCTCTGCACGAACCCCCTCTCATGTTGCAGTGACTTTGTGAAGGCAGCATGGGCAGCCTGAGGGCTCTTCTTGGCAGCAATGGCGAACTGTCGGACACAATTGACCCACTCCCTCACTTTTTCCTCCACATATTCTCGCTGGGCTTGTGGCAAAGAGCCACCAATAACTCCCCCAAGAAAACGATGGGCTTGGGAAATTTTTATGCGCATGTCCCCAAACAGCTGTTGGGCCTCTTGTTCCTTACCGGGTTTCACTATAAGGACGCTTTTGGCCGGTTCTGGAAAGTAACCCCATTTAGGCCCTTCATTCCTTAGCTTGTCGAACCAAGCTCTGATTGCATGCAATGACCCCACACAAGCAGAGTCATCAGCATACCAATTCTGCTGACAAGTCTGCACCTTCATACTTCGGATCAGTGGAAGCGTCCCTACTGCATACATCAACATCCCGAGCGGGTCGCCTTGAGTCGTCCCCTCTTTACTGAGGATTTGGGAGTTGCTTCCTCGGAATAAAATGAGTGCATACCCTCGGTAGGTGTTAAAAAGGAAACGAGCACATCTGGGCCATAAAATTCGTGCATTCCATAGAGCTAGCGGTCTACTCATAGCATTGAATGCATTGGTGGCGTCCACAAGCAGCGCGCCTTCTTTGTCGCCTTCTTGAAAAAGTGCAGTCTTGGCGTGAATGGCTCCTTCAACCCCTCCGCCTGTTCCTGCACAGAGCTGATCCGCTCCACATTCTTCCTGCAGGTCTGCTACCTTGATCATTGCCATGGTTTCGGCCAAAATCCTTTGAAGAAGTTCCCCTACTCCAATTGGCCGTACTCCTGGGCACTTATCCAGAGCAACGGCTCGTCGAGCCAACAACGCCCTGATGCTACTCCATGGGACAATTCCATTTGCGAGGCGTCGAGTGAGCAGGGCCACACTCTCTCTCAGTCGAACACTGTGCTCGCCATACCGCAAGAGCATGTTCCGCCACTGCTCCGCATCAGTACCACTTGGGCCTGCCAATCCCCTTAGACCTCTGGCCACCCTTTCAATATGCTGGCCACTGACGTCGACCTCTATCATTGCGGGGAGGTTGTCGCACTCGATGAAGGTATCTCGGACCGGTACCTGCTGATCAGGGTGTTTGCTTTGAAGAACTTCGAGCACAGTGCGTCCATCCTCTAGCTTGTCGTCGGGACTCAGAACTCCACCCTTCCCATCTCGATCTGTGATCCATCTGGAGGCATCCCTCATCTTCCCCTGAAGCACTAGACGGGTGAATATCCGTATCCGGTGGTCCTCCGCCTCTTGAGCGTCCCTCTTGGGGTCTTTCAGGGTTCGATTGCACCGCTCGGCCTCTTTCAGTAGTTCTCCATATAGCCCTTGCCGCCACATCTCCATTCGCCGTTCAAGCAGGCGTCTGACATCTGCCCCTTCGCTGATACTCCTTTCACGCTGGGGGACTGTAGCACAGAGAAAGAAAATCCTCTCTGATGAATTGGACCCATCTCCCACTGCCTGAATTTCGATCGTCAGAAGGTCCACGAAATGTCGACCAACGGCCCCCTGAGGTAATAGATACTGCCTGCCCCGAAGTCGCATGGCCTTTCTCCACAACTCGCCCCACGTGGGGTCGTCTTCTCCTGCGCTGTTGAGCAAAGGTGCCACAAAGCCTGCTTGGAAGAGATCTTGAATTGGGTTGGCTAGATTCTGTGTCGGGTCAGCCAGATTCTGTGTCGGGTCAGCCAGATTTTGTGTTGGGTCAGCCAGATTCTGTGTCGGGTCAGCCAGAGTTTGTGTTGGGTCAGCCGGATTCTGTGTCGGGTCAGCCAGATTTTGGGTTAGCCCAGAAGTACTTTGTGGAGGATTTGGGACCATGTCCGTATTGAAGCGTTGAGGAGCTCCATCGGTATAGGAAAGTTGAGCCAGAGCCCTCACACATGAAGGAGATTTTGATAGATGAATATTTAAACTTTTGAAAGTCTTTTTACATCCTTGGCACAATGCTTTTGGTCGAGACGTTTGGTTAAAAATGTCAACTCTGGACCTCTCTTCGTCGCCCGACTCCCCTCCGGTGTTGTTAAACATGGTTGCCTGCCCTTCTCAAGCCATGGCACTCCCGTAGAAACAATGTAAACAACAAAATTTTCTGGACTTTCCCAAAACTTGAATACAACAAAAAACCCTCCAAAAATTTACCCCCTGTAACGAAAATGCATACAAATGGTCGGGACACTCTTACCAAATACTTCTTGTCGAATAACTGACTTTAACGCCGAGCTTCGCGGACCAACTAGACCCCAAATGGGACTGACAAACAAAATTTCATCAATTTTGGTTCATGGTAACTATGGAAAGTGCGAAGTACGATGTACGGCGGACAGATAGAAATTTTGTTTTATTATTTTCAATAATGAACCTTTGGAATCGAGCATGAAACAAATTTTTAACCCCCCTTCAATATTTGATGGTTTCCATTTCAAGGTGCGTAGAATCCGAAAATGCAATAAAAAATTTCTGGCCGTCCGCCGTAATTCGCAATTTTCATAGTTACCATGAACCAAAATTAACGAAATTTGGTTTATAGGTCCTGTTTGGGGTCTAGTTGATCCTCGAAGCTCGGCGTTACTGTCAGTCATCTCTAAGGGGTGAAAAATAGGGGTTGAACTTTTCAGAACGCCGTAGCTCAAACACTTTCGGTAGAAGGGTGTGGTTTTTTTTAAAGTTTTTAAATTGATCTTGAACCAAAGAATTTTTTAAGACCACCCGGGTCATTGTGCGACCAGCCGTTCGATTGTATCGAAAAGCTTCGTCAACACGATCATGAATCAAACTGTGTAAATCCGGCCCAGATATCATCGCTAGGGAGCACGGGGTATAATCACGGATAGCTGTATGAAGTCGAGTTGATTGTTCTGTGATATTATTCCGTTTGAGAAATGATGGCTATTTTGGATTTTTTTGACAGGTAATTTGGTAACTTGAACAAACTTTATATGCTTCATGATCAAATAATTAATGATCGAACTATTGAATCCCGCTAATTTCTTTTAAACTGCAATTCCCGGGCCGGCTCCACTACTCGATTTAGGGCTTTGCTGGGGGGAGCTCGAGGGTAGGTAGTGACCACAGAAAACAGTCATCTACGCAGAAGGGGCTGCTATACAGGTAAATAATAAACCTTTCTGCGTTGCGTTTTTTATTTGGATCTGGAACCTCCCAGAGCGCCAAACAAAATATTTTCAAAAACGCTGCAAAGATGTCACATGGGATTTTATTGCGGGATTCCGCACACTGCTGTCTTTAAAAAAACCTTAACGCACCTAGGTACCTCGGTATAAGTGCTTCATTCGCAGAGCGCCTTTTCGGCTGTTAGAACTACTCAAAAAATGTACAGTGTGCTCAAAACCGAAATGAACGTGGACGCGGGGCAGAGGGAATAAGGGGAAGGTATTTGACCTCGTATATCGGTATCTGTGCCACCTACTAGTACGGTAGCTGAACGAGCATTTTCCGCTGCAGGATATATTATAAATATCGTCTGCGTAACAACTTGCGCTCAAACATGAGTGACGAAACTTTGAACAGGTTTCAGTTTTGCGTCTGTTGCACAAAAATTCTCATGAATGGATTCTAATTTTATAATATTCCTTTGAAGCCTCAATGCATTTCTTTGATTGATTCCAATATTTTCCATTCCACCATTCACCCATTTATTGTAAATTCAATACATTGGTAGTGACAGGAGAGACCCCCATGTATACCAGCGAGATTATATAGAGAGAGATTATATAGAGAAGGGATATCGATTGGGCTTCCCCAAACGACCCCGTCTTCACCGGACCAAAAAACTACTCGATAACAGCCACACCATTACAAAGATGGTTAATTTTAGGTACGTAGGGTTTCTTTTGTGGGTTTTGGAGACATTTAAATGGCTAAATATTTTAATTAGAACAAAAAATTAATCCTAATAGTAATAGCGCGGGATCCTTGCAAGACTGACAATCATGCGAGATTTTGACCCCTAGTATGAATATTATTCCAGTGAATTTGCTGCCTTGCGCTCTACCATTAAACTGATAAGCCTCATTCGTCTTCTAAATGTCTCCCGAATAGCCATTGAATCATTGAACCAGAGAGAAACATAGAAAACCTGACATTCTTGAAATGAAAATGTGATACGTTATAGTAACACAGAGATAGAGAGGTAAGTACGTAATCGTTCGGAACTAACATGAGTTAAAATTATGAGACTGGTAAAGGCTGACCAGTCTCTATCTATGTTTATGCCCTGTAATCATGTGACTATGACTTTTCCAGGGGCATCTGGGGCTCCTGATTGCGATAGTCATTTTGAGTACAACATATATAGGTAACTAACCTACATATTCAGGGTAGGGGTGTGCCAGTCATGATGGAAAGCTAACTGTAAATCTTGATTTTTCACAATATAAACTTCTCGAGAATAATAATTTAAGAAAATTAGTTTACTATCAGAAAATTGGCAGCGACAGAATGTGACGTCACTCCTACCTTTCTATTTATGGTTCACAATATTTTCATATATAATGAATCTTTGGAATCGAGCGAGAAACAATTTATTTAATCCCCTCAAAATTTGAAGTTTTACGTTTCAAGGTAGATACGTAGAATCCGAAATCGAATTAAGACAATCCGTCCGTCCATCGACCTGAGGCGTTTTGAAAATGTCATTCCCTACTTTTCATCTCGCAGGGATGGCTGAAAGTCACCAGGTGGTTTTCAGGACTAACTAGAATCCAAATAGGATCTTCATACAGAATTTAATATATTTTAGTCAATGGTTGCATACCTACGTAAGTTGTCATTTATTCATTAACTGCAATTTTCAATACTATTACATTGAAAGATAACACAGAATGAGTGGAGGTTGACGGTGGACCCTCGAGAGTCCCCCGTCTAGACCAGCGAAATAAAGACAATGTAAAGACATTCTGTTACCATGTGACGAGTGACAGGAGAGACCCCCATTTATACCAGCGAGATTATATAGAGAGAGATTATAATAGAGAAGGGATATCGATTGGGCTTCCCCAAACGACCCCGTCTTCACCGGACCAAAAAACTACTCGATAACAGCCACACCATTACAAAGATGGTTAATTTTAGGTACGTAGGGTTTCTTTTGTGGGTTTTGGAGACATTTAAATGGCTAAATATTTTAATTAGAACAAAAAATTAATCCTAATAGTAATAGCGCGGGATCCTTGCAAGACTGACAATCATGCGAGATTTTGACCCCTAGTATGAATATTATTCCAGTGAATTTGCTGCCTTGCGCTCTACCATTAAACTGATAAGCCTCATTCGTCTTCTAAATGTCTCCCGAATAGCCATTGAATCATTGAACCTGAGAGAAACATAGAAAACCTGACATTCTTGAAATGAAAATGTGATACGTTATAGTAACACAGAGACAGAGAGGTAAGTAGGTAATCGTTCGGAACTAACATGAGTTAAAATTATGAGACTGGTAAAGGCTGACCAGTCTCTATCTATGTTTATGCCCTGTAATCATGTGACTATGACTTTTCCTTAGTTTACTATCAGAAAATTGGCAGCGACAGAATGTGACGTCACTCCTACCTTTCTATTTATGGTTCACAATATTTTCATATATAATGAATCTTTGGAATCGAGCGAGAAACAATTTATTTAATCCCCTCAAAATTTGAAGTTTTGCGTTTCAAGGTAGATACGTAGAATCCGAAATCGAATTAAGACAATCCGTCCGTCCATCGACCTGAGGCGTTTTGAAAATGTCATTCCCTACTTTTCATCTCGCAGGGATGGCTGAAAGTCACCAGGTGGTTTTGAGGACTAACTAGAATCCAAATGGGATCTTCATACAGAATTTAATATATTTTGGTCAATGGTAACTCAGCTAAGTACCGCGGATGGCGTAGGTGGACGAGCAGATTGATAATTATCAGTTCTCATCATTGATCAATTTCTGGATTCTACAAGTACGTACCTTGAACGTAAAACCGCAAACTTTGATGGGGATCAAACAGTTTTTCATATTGAAAATAGTAAAACCAAATCAATGATTCGACACTTGCTTAGACGGTGCATGTTGAAGTGTTTATAGAGATGTAACGCTGTTCACAGTGCCCATCTGCCAACCATTGAAATAATTTGTTTACCGGGGAAACCATGAGCGAAAACCACTTAGTGGTATTGCGATTCAATACACAGGCTTAATGGACACACATATATCGTCTGATTGTTGATATGGTAGGTTTGTTTCATGAAATATTCGTCAAAAAGGGAAGGGAGAAAAAGCGGTATGAAAAAATCTCTAAATCGACGCTCTCTTCAAATATAGAAAGGGCGTAGGGAGTGTAAGGGTCGATAGAAACCCAGTGTTACCCAACTCCAGCCCCCAACCAACCGTTGTTTGAACCAACCCTCTTTCCAGTTGTTACTGATGTTTACCTGCAGAGTCGGCAGTTGGAGTCTCCAATTAGTCCCAGGTGTATCTTCCTCCCACTCCTGGTGAACACTAATTATACAAAAGGCAGAGCTCCAGCCAATCCGCATTGACCTAAGGTTGAGAGAAATGCGGGTAGGAAGATGGTGTCTTTTGGTTTACACCTGCAGGTAGGTACCTTCCTATTCTAAGCCACGTCCAATTTCCCTATGTTGATCCCGAGCACCTGAGGTGTATTAATTTAAATTCTTTCAGGTGACATCAGTGGCACCAGTAGGCGTCCGTATGAACTTGACGTAAGTTACAGGGTCAATGAACTTCAAGGAAAAACTCGGAATTCAAACTTCAAGAATTCAAATCCAGTAAAGACGGTACCTACGATACCCTTTCCAGCGAGATAAGAGAGCACCGATCAAACTCGTAGTTGTTGACTGGCGCCATTACAAGGGAGACATCATCGTACCTACATCGTCGTAGGGAACATTATCGTACCTACGATTAAGTATTCAAATTTGGTCTTCAAATTTCAAGTTCTAAGACCCAAAATTAGCTGTTCTCAGCCACCTGCAAGTTCCCGTAGGTAAGCTAAAAATATATTGGCATCTATACAGTTATTGTTAAAATGACTATGAGAAGGTGAATTACATGTTACGGATTTCGACGTTACATAAAAATAACTTTTTGCCTATTGAGTTGATTATTGGCGACATTTTTAGGTTGTATATTAGTAGGTAAATATTATTGTTGTATGTCAATACCAAATCGTACACCACCACCAGTACATTAAGTGGGCACGGTCCGTGTATTCGTATTGCACAAGCTTTTTATTCATTTTGCTCAATTATGCACACCATGTTCTCCCACTGGAGTTCCAACGGAGAAGTATCAAAGAGAAAATGATCATACAAAGAACGAGAACGGAAGTTACTAGCTTGCCTTTGTCTAGAGAAGTTGCCGATGCCAGATCCGGAAGAACGTGGAAACACGTACCACAGTCAACCTGGAATGTTTGCTATCATTAGTTTACTATATTTTATATTATGCCGCTTACCAATAAAGATGATCTAGCTACATGCTATTATTACCTACCAATTATACTAGGGTGGCCTAGATAAGTTCGCGAAAGTTGGTTGGAGAAGAGGACTAGGTTAACCTCTTACCAAGCTTTAAAATGTATCTAATTAATCTTTCTTGAAGTGCCACGTCGTACCTACACGTAAGGCTCAAGCTGCTTCTGAGGAGGCTTAAAGGACAGGTTCCTCTGAAAAGCTAAATTACCGCCATATCCTTTAAATTTAAAGACCTTATCTAATAGTACTTAGGCTTAAACTTTATAGTCAAAATAATAGGGTACCTATCTAATCCTAGTCTAAAAAAGACTGAACAGGATTATAACCTTATAATAATACATAGCTCATCTCAAAACAATTTTTTGGCAACCAGAATCAAATCTGACAATAATTTTGGAAAACACTGTGCATTATGACACATGGTTTTTTTTTTTGTGTACAGATACCCTATATCACTGAATATCACTGGAGGGTATATCACTGAATTCCTATTAGCGTAAGATCCTGAATTAGTAGGGTCGTTTTTTGTGGTGAATACCTACCTACCAAGCAGGCACACAGCTACGACAAAATGCCACCAGAGTCGAAGTAAAAGCTCTCTATCCTTCGACAATTACAGTTCCTTAAACATCCATTTTTCCACGCCCCAATTTCCGGTAACGCTTTATTTCGGCCCCACAACCCGGTCGCTTTTGAAATTCTGATGGCTGCTCTCGACATATTCCCAGGTTCTCACTAATTTGGACGATTCGTTTGGACGTGAACAAAACTTGTGCCTATCAACAAATAGGTAAAAAGGTTACCACCAACAAAATCCAAATAGCCATCTTTCTTCAAATTAAATAATAAACTCGATAATAAACTCGATTTTTGATAAATCCATGCGTAATCATATTACTCCTGGCAATTCACACTCACGTTGACGAAGTTTTTCGGCTCATACGTCAGGGTCTTGCAACTGTGAACGAAAGGCTGGACGAACAATGGTCCGGGTGGTCTAAAAAAATCCTCCAGTTCGAGATCAATTTAAAAACGTGAAAAAAAATTAAGATAACGGCACCCTGGAAATTGTAACCCCTATTTTTCACTCCTATGACTGACATAACGCCGAGCCTCGCGGACCATCTAGGCCCCAAATGAGGCCTAGAAACCTCATTTCATTAATTTTGGTTCATGGTAACTAAGGACGTAGGTACGGCGCATTCTGAGTATGCGTTTGGGGTCGTTGGGGTGTCACTGTTGGGCAATGGATTGATCTCTTCGGAGGCCAGCTTATCCCTACTCGTGGCACTCATGTGGCCCGGGCACCCCTTGTCCCATCAGGTGGTCCCATCAGGTTTTCCTGAGGTACCCCACTTAAAGCTCCCAGGGTGGCGAATGATCCTCTGATGGGAAGGGGCGGGGGCTCTTTCCAATGGTTTCCGTTCCCTCCTCTCCTCGTCTCCTCGCCATGAAAGACAACAGCGACCGGCCTCATAGCCCCCACCGGCCCATTGGCACGCGGGGTTCTCGGGGAGACGTTTAGAGGCACCCCAGGCAGGGGCGTCGGCCATCCTCTTCTTGTTCTTCTTCCTACCCCTCATCCTTATCCTCTGTCCAAGTAGCTGCCCACCAGTGTCCCATTGTGACCACGGGTTTGGATCCAAGTCTGGCCTTGGGCTCCACGTCAGACGGTAGCAACCAATAGAGGCCAACACAGCTTTCGATATACAGCGTGAGTGGCCTAGGTATGCTTCCAAGGATATGTGGCGGATGGCGGCTCAAGAAGCAGATGCTTTGAGCAGAGGGATGCGGAATATGAATGTTTATTTGCATGAGCAGCACCCCTCGTGTATGCGCTCAGCCATAAAGTCCATACGCGTGAGGCCCCACTATAAGCAGCTCATCCAGGAAGCTGACCTGGCAAATAGCAGTAGGACCTCCCCCACATCTCCATTGCTGAAGTGGGGCAGCAGCCCACTGTCCAGCAATCCTCCCCCGGGTAGTTTGAAGATCAAGGTACAGAGGCACGGGGAGCAGGTAGGCAGGATTGATGGCTATGGGAGCGCCCACCTGCAGGGTCTCGGGAGGCGGGCTGTTGAGGGGATCCAGGCTTGGAAGATGAGGTCGCTGCCTATGTAGGGCGTATTTCCTGCAGGTTGAGGTGCCGACCGTGGCACAGCACCATAGGAGAGATCCTC
Organism: Leptopterna dolabrata; assembly: GCA_954871275.1. Taxonomy (NCBI): domain Eukaryota; kingdom Metazoa; phylum Arthropoda; class Insecta; order Hemiptera; family Miridae; genus Leptopterna; species Leptopterna dolabrata. The sequence goes on along the minus strand of OX940975.1, from coordinate 35,402,556 downwards.
TAGCACCAGTGCCGTGAGGAGGTCGTAGAGCAGTCAATCGAGTTAGAAGGCGGGGGTACCAGCGGGTTCAGAGGTTGTGGGGGAAGTATCCGGCCCAGTTAGCGCCGGAGGTACTGGAGGGCGCTGGGGCTGATGAAGTAGTGCCCACCCTCCCACAGTTTGTGGAGTACAGGGAGCCTTAATTAAGTGCTCCCAGCTACAACCCGGGACAGCCTGTGGTGCCCCTAGCTCCCACCAGGGATTCCTTGTGTGGTGTAATGTGTAACCCAATGCTGGAGGACGAGGCACATAAATGACGGGCCCACAACTCTACATCGGCTGGACCTGATGGTATTTCCGCTCGCCGCTGGAACCATGCTTCAAAGTCTGTGAGGCTGCTCATCCTCAACCTACTTCTTCTAGTGGGAAGACCCCAAAGGGGCTGACTCGCGCTGGGACTGTTTTCATCCCCAAAAAAGGGGGATGTGGGCCTGGAGGCTACCGTCCGATCTCTGTGTCGTCGGTAGTCTTCCACCACTTCCAGATGATTATAGCATCTCGCCTCCAGGTGGCTGGTGTCATTGATGATGTCCAGAGAGCTTTCCGGCCAGCAGATGGCACTGCTGAGAACCAAACCCTTCTGCAGACTGTCATCTCGCTGGCCCAGGTGAAGAAATGGCAGCTCCACATTTCCGCTCTGGCGTTGCTAAAGCCTATGACATGGTGAGCAATCAGGCCCTGACCGACTGTCTTCCAGGGGTTGGGGCTTCAGCATGTTTAGTTGAGTATGCAGCCTGTCTGTACCGTGTAGGTGTGACGGTCCTAGTCAGGAGGTTGAGATGTCTGGGGATGTTCTCATTGGGCGTGGGGTACACCAGGGGGACACCTTGTCGCCACTTCTTTTCAACCTCGCAGTGGATACGGCCTTAGTGAAGCTGCCAAAAGAAGTAGGGTTTTATCTCTCCCCTGGGGTGCGGGTAGGAGCACTGGCATTTGCAGACAATGTTGTCCTGCTGGCTGAAACCCGTGAAGGCTTGCAGATCACCCTTAATGAGTTCTCAGGGCAGCTGGCCAGGTGTGGATTGGTGGTCATCCCAGATAAGTGTGGGTCGGTCTCCTTGGTCCCGTCGGGCTGCCATCATAAAGTGAAGGTGGTGGATGGGGGATTTGTCGTAGGGCAGTCTCGCGTCCCTGCCAAATCGGTGCTGGATGTTTGGCGGTACCTAGGAGTCGACTTCATGGGTGTGGCCACTGTGGTAGTGGGCCGTGTGGACCTTGGTAAGGCTTTAGCCAGAATCACCAAGGCTCCACTGAAGCCACAGCAGCAGCTGTGCGGCCTTCTCACGTACCTCCTGCCGAAGCTAACCCATGGGCTAGTCTTTGGCAGGCTGACTGCGGGGAGGCTGCAAAGTCTTGATTGTGAAGTTCGCTCTGCTGTGCGCTCTTGGCTGAAGCTCCCCCCTGGGGTCCCAACCGCCTATATCCATGCACCGATGAATGCCGGTGGCCTTGGCATTGCCTCTCTCTCAACAAGCATCCCATCTCTTCGCCACTGGCGCCTGCGAGCCCTTCAGGGTTCGAGCTGGGAGGTCGCCCGTGTTGCTGCTGACCTAGACTTTGTCCAGCAGCAATTTGCGTGGTGCGACAACACCTCAGCTCGCCTGCTGAGTTCGGGACTGCACTGCATGAGTCTGTAGATGGTAAAGAGCTCTGACATTGAAGTCCCTTTCTCATCCCTAGTGGGTGGATTGGGCTTTGGAGGGCACAGGGGCCTGCGACTACCGGAACTTTCCGGTTCCTTTCTTTGACGTCCGTGTAGACTTAATAGCCACAGCGGTAAGGTGTTCCAGAGGTAGTCGTGGGACTGTTGACAACCTTTGCTGTGCCTGTCGGGGTGCAAATGAGAACCTCTATCATGTGGTGCAAGCCTGTCCATGAACTCATGGTGGCTGCATCCACCATCACGATGCGGTTGCCAGGCAGGTGGCAGGTGCGTTACCATCTAGCGGCTGGGATGTGGAGAGGAAGAGGCTGTACCATGCGCCAGACAGCAGTGGGTTGAAGCTGGACATGGCTGCCGTTAAGCCCAACGGGTCCGCAGTTATCCTGGATGTCCAGGTTGTCAATGGCAGCATGGACATGGAGCAGACCTGGAGGGCTAAGAAAAGCAAGTATAACAGAAATGATTCGCGGTGATCAGTGTCCCGGTACAAGGGAGTGGCGGCTGATAACATCAATGTACTGGCAGCGATCTTGTCATGGCTTTGGGTGTGGTGCGGGAAAAGTGCCACAAAGGTACGCGAGCTGGGCATCTCTGCGGGAGTACTCCGTGGTATTACCACTCGCTGGCACTTCCTTTCATCCCACTTTCTCTTCCCAACTTCCTTCATCATCTCTTCCCCACGGGCCAGCGTCGGGTAATGCTGGGCGTCTCCCCATTATTTGATTCATATATTTATTTTTCTATTTATTTTTATTTAATGGTGTGCCCCTCCGCTTATGAGGGGAGTTTAGTATTAAAAAAAAAAAACCCTAGGACCTTGAACGCAAGCAATCTTTTTTTTCTGCTTTCTTTGTTCATGCTCGATTCTAAAGGCTCTAAACCGCAACCGACGCTTTTTGCCCCTTGGCATGGAAAAATAGTTAAAGATGCAGGTAATTAGTTTACTCCGTGTGGTTTAAATTTTGGGGGAAAAAAAGTCATATTTTGGTTCAAAGGTGCATGTTGTAGAAATCCATTAGGGTATGGCAAGACATATGTATGAAGGGACACAATATTTGTACGGACAACTGTCTTTCAGTGATGATCATGTACCTACATGTAGTGTGCCTTGTCTAACTTGTTGAAGAGTAATATGGGTGGGGTGGGGCTAAAAAATGATTTTGGTTTATTTTCATGACGAAGCTTTTTGGTTCAAACTTCAGGGCCTTACTGCGAACGTACGGCTGGACGTATACAATGGTCCAGGTGGTCTAAAAAAAAAACGCTGCAAATCCCTGTACAACGGTTTATTATTTTGTACAGAATACCCTCCTGTTACAGATCACAGGTCTCCGTATAGATAACCCTTCTATATAACATATTTATGTACTATTCTAGACATATTATGTAGATCGCGGACCCTCCTTAGGTTAGTACCTAACCCCGTACTCATTACTAGGCACCTACCTAAACCGTTGTGTATTAATTTACCTGTATAGGTTCCCCTTCTACGGAGATAGAATAATGAACCGTTGTGTAATAATTTGCCCATCAATAATACTTCAACAGTTGTTCAAGTTGCAAAAATCAACAAAATCCAGCCCCTTCTTGGTAGATGAGCCGTTGTGTAATAATTTAACGTTGGGTAATAATTTACCGTTGTGTAATAATTTACCGTTGTGTAACAATTTACCGTTGTGTAATAATTTGCCGGTGTGTAATAATTTGCCCATAAATAATACTTCGACGTTTGTTCAAGTTTCAGAAGTACCTACCAACAAAATCCAATAGTCAATCACTTAACAAATGAAATAATATCGCAGAACAAACAACTCGATTTCATAAATCTATCCTTGATTATAATCAGATGCTCCGTAGTTATGATATATCCGGGCCGGATTTATACCGCTTGATTCACGATCGTGTTGACGAAGCTTTTTGGTGCTCACGAACGGCTGGACTTACGATGCTCCGGGTGGTCTCAAAAAATTGTTTAGCTCAAGACAAATTTAATAACGTTAAAAAAACCATACCCTTCGATCGGAAGTTTTCGAGCTACGGCGTTGTGAAAATTTCAACCCCTATTTTGAACCCCTTAGAGATGACTGACAGTAACGCCGAGCTTCGAGGACCAACTAGACCCCGAACGGAACCTATAACCCGAATTTCATCAATTTTGTTTCATGGTAACTAAGAAAATAGGCCCGTACGGCGGACAGGCAGAAATATTTTGATTTATTATTTTCAATAATGAACCATTGGAATCGAGCATGAAACATGGAGGGTATTCTGTACAAAATAATAAACCGTTGTGCAGGGATTTGCAGCGTTTTATTGCAGTTTCGGATTCTACATACCTTGAAACGTAAACCACCAAATTTTGAGGGGGGGGGGGGTAAGAATTTTTTTTTTCATGCTCGATTCCAATGGTTCATTATTGAAAATAATAAACCAAAATCATCAAGTCAATCAATTTAAAAACCTTATAAAAACTCTCTACCTACCTTTATGTTGAGAGTTTTGGAGCTACAGGATCCTGAAAATATAAAGTAAATAAAGTTCAGCCGACTATCAGCATTTCGAAAATTACCGAGTGGGGGGTTCTTAGGGCCGAAATCGCTCGTTATAGGAGGTGGGGGCGGTGGAAAAACGCATAGGTATTCATGTATGTAACTGTATTGCCGAACGTTAGAGAGCTCACTATATTTACTCGCATTTCGACTCGGCTGGCATTTTTCTCGCATCTGTGTACGTGCGTGCGGTAGAAAGGTACCTATCCACACAAAAATGACCCTACTAATTCAGGGTCTTACGCTGATAAGAATTCTGTGAACTGCGCAGATGGCGTATCTATAGGGAGAAATAATAAAATGATGTGTAATAATTTTTGCTTGGGTCTCCAAAAAATCTTACAGGGTTCCCAGCTACATTTATAGGTCCTTATTCTATCAACATACACTTTTGATCAAGCTTTTTGGAGCAAACGAACGGCTGGACCTACCTACAATACTCCGGGTGGTCTCAAAAAATGCTCAAGTTCAATATAAAGACTTGTAATTTTTTTAAAACCCTTCTACTGAAATTGTTTGAGCTAAGGCGTTCGGGAAATTTCAGCCCTGTTCACCCCTTAGAGATGGCTGAATACGCCTAGCTTCGCGGACCAGCTAGACCCTAAATGGAGCGTACAAACCAAATTTCATTAATTCTGGTTCATGGAAAGTGCGGAGTACGGCGTACGGTGGACGGGCAGAAAATTTTCTATTCCAATTTCGGATTCTACGTACTTGAAACGGAAACCATAAAATATTGAGGGAGGGAGGAGGTTTTTTTTTGTCCATGTTCGATTCGAAAGGTTCATTACTGAAAATAATAAACCAACAGCCGGGTAAATCTACCTTAGTTCTGGGTGTTGCACTACCAATTGGATAGGACCGCGGAAGTAAGAGGCTCACCCTGACAGTAGCTTTGATGACTCGCTTGAATAATTTATTGAAGATGTTTGATGCTGCCATTGAACAATCATCAACTGCTTGGATCGTGAAACAGTCCACTATTGCTCTCAATCTCCTGCAGAGCATAAATTGTCACTGTGAATCACTTATTATCACAATCAGGAGTCTTAACTAACACGCACATATTAACGCGTTTTATACTATAATTTGAAACCTAATGTACAGAATGTACAGCGAATACTGGGATGTTTGGAGAGAGAATCTAAATATGAATTTATTAATGTATTTTTTTTACTTACGGACAAATTTCTTTATCTGACGTATTATTTATGGTTTGGTTCGATTCTTTAACGAGACAATCGCCGCTTGTGGTTACCACGTCATACAAGCATTTAGAGTACTTGCTGAGCTCTGAAAATAGCAAGTATGATACCTCACTCATAAGTGGAATATTTTTTGATCTTTAATATAAACTACATCTTACACTGCAACTCACTATCTCTCACATCAATTCATTATACTTAACTATGCGCATCTGAACCCTTTATTTGTATGATGCAATCAAGTCACCAAAACGGCTTGACCAATTTTGTATTTTGTTAGTTAGGTAGGTACGTATTTTTATTTAGGTATATATTTATTTTATGACAAATATTTGTGTGAATATAAAGGAAACAATCATAATAACTGAACATTGATGGGTTGAACCTTAAACCTATATAAGTTTTTTTTGTAGTTGGAATCATACCAGCAAATTCTTTCCAGTATCCACTCCACACAAATTTTATATTCATTTAGGATGGACAAATTAGGAAAGTTCCTGAGCTGAAAGATGAGGATTAGAGCAAATCTAGTAAGCATGGCCTTTTGGGTTTTCGAAAAAGACATAAGTGACTTTTTCCTTTGAGTTTCTTGTGACATCCTGTTGTTCGCCGTCACGTCTCCTTCCACTTGAATATAAAGTGTTCGCATTTTTTGTCCGTGTTTCTGTTAGTCCGCAATTCACGCGATGCACGCGGATCACTATTTCGCAGGTACTGGGCTGACATTTGAAGAGTGAATGCTGCTTCTTAATTATATCATATACCAATTTCATACAAATCGGAATCTTACTGTCTTCTGCGCATGCACAAACGTGAAATCCTTGCCACGGGCATTACTATATGAAATAATAGTACCGATGAGGTGAAATTTGAAGAGTGGTTTGGGTTGGTCACTGAATATTCCCATACGAATGAACAACAAAATCTAACCTCATCTTTCCTCTATGCGTGCGCAAAAACGGAATGACCAAAACCCACTTATTAAGAAAGAAAGGTGACATCTAAGGGGCGCCCGGGTTTGGGCCCGCGGGGTTGAAAACAGGGTTTCGGCCCAAGACGTTCCTGGTTTGGGTCCATAGGATTTCGAAAGTACGACAGGTTTGGGCCCGTGGAAAAAGCAACGAAACTCGTTCAGTGTAGGGTGTATTTCGTCGGTCGGAAGGATATTTATAAATTCGTCGTCCATAGATTTGTAAATGAAAATATTCATTCCCCATCGCTTTCTTACGTTTCATAATCTCCCGGGCTTCCTCTGCTGCTCACTCCGGTAATGTATGCCAGTATGTCTTTATCCTCATTCTAAACTGTCCATAGTTTTTCTAGATTATCTAGCATGTCCCTGGTTTTTTTCTTTGGTTTATGAACTGCCCCTACAAAAAAATAAGTGTGCTTAGTTTAGTTATTATTAGGTTATCTACCTTTGTTTAGTTGTTAGTTAGATACTAGTTATTTATTATTAGGTTATTAATTTTTTTGAAACTTGTGATTCTCATGCCACTTTCCACTTGAATATCCACGAGGACGGAGATGACTTATCACAACATGCATCGGGCCCAAACCCGACGCTGTTCTCGAGCCCAAACCCCTTGCATTATCAGAGGCCCTTCTACCGCTGCGGGCCCAAACCCGGAGTAATCACATCTAAGACCATAGGTATTCTTTTCTATTGGAGTTCAAGCACTAAATCATCTTCCCAACGTGTTAGGTAATAAGCTGAGTTGGGCTTACGTTCATTGAATACTTTATCAAGGCACAACGTCACATGTAGTTCTTGTAAACCTTCTAATTGCTGTTTCACCATTGCGTCATTACGATCAAAACAGCATGTTATGAGATATTCGTTGAGTTGATCCAAGTGACTCTTCAAGTTCCTAGAAAATAAAGTCATTGCGGTCAAAACAGCATGTTTTCTTCATGTTCCAAGAAAATAATAGGTTAACAGATGCCAACCAACATTGCAACAAAAAAAGAAGATATTTCCAGATCTTAACCAAAGCATTTGATAAATTCTTGTGATGATTTATGATGGTGATCTTGTAGAATGTTGGGATGGTTCCTCATTACTTCTTGATGAAGCGATCAGCTGTGTGTTGGCAGCATTGTACGTGCCCCTACTCTTGGTCACCACCTATGTGTGTGTGAATTTATTATTTTACTGTCCTGCTCTTCTGATAAAAGCACTCCAAAACATGTTTGTCCCATCGACCTATTTTTCTCTTTTTCGAACCTTACACTTTGGAGGAAGCTATTCAACCTCAAGTGTGGCCCCCAAGACAGTCTCGAGGATTACTAACTCAGTTTTGACTCAGTAAATCGCGAACTCGCTGAGATGGGAACGAAGATGAAGCAGACAGAATTTGCCTACTGCTGTTGGGGTTATCCACGGAGTAGGATGTTGTTACCACAGCTATCGAAACTCAGACCTCCGCCGTCACTTTGGAATTTGTGAAATCGTGCCTCCTGGATCATGAAATGAAGTTGAAAGGAAAAGCGAATGATCAGGCAACAATAGACGAGTCGTCATTCCACGCAGGTCAACGCAAATGTTACATTTGTGAGAGCCCGTCACATTTAAAAGCAAAATGCCCTAAGAGGAAAAGAGGTGACCAGAAGTTAAAGAGGGGAGGAACCGTCGTGATGAAAGGGCCAACGAAGCTGACATTTCTCTCGTCGCTTTGAATATTGATAATTCGCTTGTGAATGATGATTTATTCATCATGGATTCCGGTGCCTCCCAGCATAATTATGGTCAAGGGTAAATTTGAGTCGGACATGATGTCTGTTCCAACCTAGACTATCCATTAAGCATAAGGAGGGCTAATGGAGAATGCATGGTAGTCAAGAAGGGAGCCATCAAATTAACCTATCAAGGTAGGAAATTAAGTACCTAGGTATTGGGGCACTCTTGGTACCCAATTTGAAAAAAAAACTTGTTGTCACTGTCAAAGTTAACCGCTAAAGGACACAAGGTTCTTGTGGAAAAGGATCAGATGTTAATCAACGTCCGAGACTTCACATTAATATGCCGTCGGAGTAGTGACCTACACAGTATCTTGGAAGCATAGAGATTCGAAATGGCAGCAATTTCGAAAGTAAATAATGATTTATGGCATCTTCGACTTGGCCACATCGGAAATGAGGGCTTAAAAGTTCTTGGTCTCCAGATTCTATCAGAAAAATGTTCATCTTGCATCAAAGGTAAAGGCAAGAAGTTAGGTACCTACCATTCAAGAAAGTCGAGAAAACTTCTTGTCAGATCGGCGATCTCATCCACAGCGACGTGCGTGGACCCACCAAACCTCCAACCATCGATGGTGAGAGGTATTTCCAAGGTACCCTCGACGATTTCTCCCACTTCGTTGATGCAAAATTGCTAAAAACGAAGGAAGAGGCCGTCCGAAACCTAATAAACTATATCAGAGAAACTAGAACTGACTGAGGTGGCGAATTCAAGACTCGAGAATTTGAAAATTTTGCCGAATCCAAGGGAATAATTCTCCATTATACCGTCCGTCACAACCCTCAGATGAAGGGGAATGGTCAAGAGAATGAACGGTCTCCTACTGGATAAAGTTCGAGTTAACACTGCAGACGGAACATGATTTCACTTCATGTTAAGCGGAACACCTGCCTGTCAGACATGCAAAAAACTAAAACTTAGTGGAACAGCTGTCTAAGAAACAGGTTACGTATTTTGGGGGACTTTCGGGGAATTTATGAGAAAAAAAATTGAGATTTTTGAAAAGCCCAACATGGGAACACAAAGGAGAGGTCCCATCGCTTTAGAGCTGCCAGCTTGCTAGTTGATATCTCCTGGTTATTGGGGATGATCCTCTTTTGGTGAGCTCTCCTGGGAACTGTCGTCAACATCTAGTTGAATGAGCATTGCTGTGGTGACATCTCTGAAGGATGACTGCTGCTGAGATCTGCCGTTGTAATTCTGATGCGTGGGGGGTGATGGGCTGACATGCTCCTGGGATGAGTGCTGCAGAGATCTGCCATCAACATCATGTTGTAGAGGCGGCTGCGCCCACATCGTACCTAATCGGAATCAGAGTCGAATTTCTTCATCAGGGAACATGGACTGGGTGAGAGCCATTATTATTATTTTTTCTTTTTCTGAAATCGATTTTGGAACTTTGTCCATTCTGTGTTGGAGAAAAGAAAAAAGAAACTGAGAACAGCATATAAGCTACTACCAGTACTATTCTGTTTGCAAAAGCAACAGTACTACCTATACTCAGGACCTGGAAACTCCAGTACCTATTAGTTATACCTCTCAATTTAATGTTTGTGAACAATAATTAGGTACAATTAAAAAAAAAAACATCATCAGGATCTCAATTGTTTCTCTTCTGGAATTTTCATCTTCAAAAGATTGTGATGTGGATGCTCAGCAGTAAAATTAATCGTCACAGTACATATTATCTAACTAATATTTAGAAGGTACCTATGTATCTAACTTACTCGCCGTACAGCATAAGTACAGCTCAAGAATTATTTATTTAGGTCGTCTTGCATCACTCCAAAGAAACATTTATTGCCCCATCAAAATTTTTTCTTTTACGTTTCAAGGTGCTTAGATTCCAAAACTGCAATATCCGTCCACCGTACGCCGTCCGCCGTACGCCGTCCGCCGTATCATGCATACCGGCTTCATTTTCGGTCTAAAAAATTCGTTCTTTCGCACACAGGCTCCATTTGGGCCCTAGTTGTGTCCCAAAACTTTCTAGCCCAATCGGAATACACCTAGGGGTGTTATGAGTGAAAATGGGTATACAAATAGGTAGGATTTTTTATGTTTTACTAACATGAACTTTTGAGGTATCGTTTACCATGTTTTTTGAGCGAGAAGACCGAATATGAAGTCGATTTAGACCAAAGAGTGGAAAATAGAGGTTCTGCCAAAGATTCTGCTCCCAAAACTGATTTTTTATGAGTCAAAAACCTGGGAAATTGTCTGAAATCACCATCAGGTTGTATAATAACAATCGAGAAAGTGTCAACAGGTGAATCAAGACAATTAAATGGCACTACCAATGATCAAAGATAATTTAAAAAAATAAAAAAGAAGCGTACCTAATTCGTGTTTTGGGGCCAAAATTGGTGGAAACAATCAGAAATAGCTATTTAAATTATTTCACATGAAAGAAACAATAAGTGAACAGCCAAAATTTCTGTAGGTGTGTCCAGTAGAATAATAAGCCCATGTAGAAGGACTTCCCAGTGTTTTTAATTATAAGTAATTATAGGTGTTCATTTTCTTTCGTGCAATCAAATTCAAAAATTATTGCATGATTGCTGTTTAAAATCATTAGTGAGCTTGCATATTGGTATTTGTGCGAATAATACCTACCTTTTGTCCACAGCTCGAAAGGCAAATTCCGAGACAATGACAGGATATAGGTAACAGATTATTAAAAATGATGATGAAGCGTAAAGTGAATTGTAAACTGAATGATGAAGATGGTCTTAGTACCATAATGTATTCACGAGGTAGGTACACGAATGGACTCAGCCACATAGTTATCCAGGTTAAGTCTGCGGAAACATCGATTTAAAAAAATCCAATTTACTTCATCGTACCTACAAACTTCAGGTGTTCCATTTAGTGCTATAACTCGGGCCAGGGTCATAACTCAGTGAAAACGAAGAATACCTTATTCCTGGACTGCAGAGAATACAAAACGAACAATGCAACACGAACCGAAGAATTGCATGAGAAGGTATTACTGATGTACATATACATGATTCGTGAAACGAGAACGTTTCTGCTATTCGTTGTTGCCAACTCGTTACCCATTATTTTATACTTGCATTGGATGGCCAAGTTCCCAGTTAAAATAAAGCAGCTAGTATCAAGTACAATATCATTACACACCATTTTAGTACATGCGTGTAATGAAATAGTATCAACATCAACACTAGTACACCGCGAACGTATCATGTTGATCTGCCGCCGCCAGCACTTTTAAGCCTTTATGCAGGTAGAAATTACGAGTTAGAGTTAGATGGTCTGTATAATTAGATAGGTATCTATCCACTTAGATGTAAAATGCAGATCGATGTATCCTATTCCTCTTTAAATAACGAGAATGTTATATGCACCTGGAACTTTTCTATTTGGATCCAAACGAGCCTAGCACAGAAATAAAGAGCGATAACTCTCCAGATAAACTGTAGCTTAATCATCAACCTCGCTGAATTACAAGAACACTAGGGCTGTAGGAAACATTACAAACTGGGACTTGAATCCATCCATCCCCGTCCATACGCTTCAAGAAGTTTCAACTTTGTTACTTCTTGTTTTCCATGAGAAATTTGATCTATAATAAATTTAACAGCTCGTTTTACGGCAAAAATCCTGTTTGCTTGCTTTTTTATGTGATTTTTTGACCATGTGTGGACATGGGCAGGAATCAATGATGCTAGATAGGTACCTATACTGAAGTTATTGGAACGAGAACTGTTAAACGAGCCTGTGCAATCATTTCGCCATCTGGATACCATGTTTCTAGGGGATGTACTAATGATATACATGCAATACTCGTCCAATTGTCGTCTTTCTGCTGTTCGAATGATGTGCTTCACGTTCAAAGTTGGGAACTGCTCCAGAAGTGAGTTTATTTTCGAAACACTGCAGCAGAGCTCCCGCTTTTCCACTTCCCGCCGGATCCGCACGTATGTTTCCAAATCCCACTCGACCGAACCTGTAACAATGAAGGCCAAATTAAACCAGCTGCAAATATGAAAGTTACAAAATTAAGTGGGTAGGTAAGAAGTCCAATGGGTTTCACCATCAGAAATTCGTGCCCAAAATCGCATTTAAAACATTCATTTTTGGATATTTCAAGTTCAACGAGAATCAGATGCAAACTCACATGTAGCAGCTAGAAAAGCTGTGACGTTCAAGATAATGATACACTTCGTCCCAATGAGACTTCCATGAACCATGCATTTACCATTCTACGTTGGTGATAACAAATTGACTTTCAAGTCTCTGAATGCTTGAAGACTGAATGCTGATGAAATGATGTGTGAATACGGAGCCTAGCAACGATGCCATGATAAGTACGAGTAAACTGCGGTGCAAAATATTATTATGATACATTATTATAAAAAAATATGTATAACAATATTTTGGAGATGATTATCAAGTAGCAGATCCAAAAACGATGTCAGTACTGAAAACCATAATGTATCAGTAGAAATGATCTCTACGATGAGCAGCTACCGTGGTTACCTGACTGTGGAAAATGGTGTTGGTATCAGGGTAATTAGTAGCTCATTATTTTGGAATCATGTAAAAGAATTTCCTTCCCTCGCTTTCGGGAATTATTATCCATCCCAATAAGGAGGTGGCTCGCATGACTTTGTACAATAGGAAGCAAATATCCCTTCAGTAAAGCACGATAGCATTCACTTTAAAACAATGAAAGCAAACATTCTTGACGCTCACCTGCTGGGTCTCGAGAGATCATGGTTCTATTCAGGGGGAAGGAAGTGTTCTTTCACACGCCCATCTGCCACCAGAGGTACCTACTATAGAATCCTCACAACCTAAGTTAACGAAGAACGCGACGTTTCGCAGTGTTGAATATTTCAATTTTCAACATGCTAATAATAATTGCTATCCAGTCTCAAATTTCTAAATTTTTTCTTCAAACCGTAGACAAGGTTTTGGCTTAAAGACTGACTGATTACCCATGACTTCTGTTTATATTACTTTCCAATTTCTAAACGAAAGTACCAACCACACTCTCCGACGATAAGTAGTTCTTTAGGTTTATTATTTTCAATAATGAACCTTTGGAATCGAGCATGAAAAAAAAAGTTAACCCCCCCCACCACCCATCAAAATTTGATGGTTTACGTTTCAAGGTATGTAGATTCCAAAAATGCAATTAAAAAAACGCTGCAAATCCCTGCACAACGGTTTATTATTTTGACACACAATACCCTTCTGTTACAGACCACAGCTCTCTGTATAGGTAACCCGTCTATATAATATATGTACTATTCTGTACATATTATGTAGATCGCAGGCCCTCCGTAGGTCGGTACCTAACCCCGTACTCGTTACTAGGTACCTACCTAAATCACAAGTTAAATGTTGCTAAAATAATTTTGTCGATGACAAACAGTAACTAAAATGGCAAAAAGAAACGCAAATAATGAAGTTCTGAAGGAAAATTGTTGATGTGGAGTGAAATAGATGCCCCTTCTGCATAGGTCACTGTTTTCTGTGGTCAGTACCTACCCTCGTGGTCAAGTATAATGAACCGTTGTGTAATAACTTGTCCATCAATAATACTTCAACGGTTGTTCAAGTTGGAAAAGTACCGATCAATAAAATCCAGCCCCTTCTTGGTAGATGAACCGTTGTGTAATAATTTACCGTTGTGTAATAATACTTCAACGTTAGTTCAAGTTTCAGAAGCACCTAACAACAAAATCCATAATAGTCCATCACTTATCAAATGAAATAATATCGCAGAGCAACCAACTCGACTTCATGCAGCCATCCTTCATTACAATCAGGTGCTCCCTAGTGATGATATCCGGGCCGGATTTATACGTTTGATTCACGATCGTGTTGACGAAGCGTTTTGGTGCACACGGACGGCTGGCCGTCGCATGCTCCGGGTGGTCTCAAAAAATTGTTTAGCTGAAGACAAATTTAATAACGTTTAAAAAACCATACCCTTCTATCGAAAGTTTTCGAGCTACGGCGTTCTGAAAATTTCAACCTCTATTTTTAACCCCTTAGAGATGACTGATAGTAACGCCCAGCATCGAGGATGAATTCTTAGAATGGAATCTAAATTAAAAACGCTGCAAATCCCTGCACAACGGTTTATTATTTTGTACAGATCACAGCTCTCTGTATAGATAACCCGTCTATATTACATAATATGTACTATTCTATACATATTATGTAGATCGCAGATCCTCCGTAGGTTGGTACCTAACCCCGTACTCGTTAGTAGGTACCTACCTAAATCACGAGTTAAATGTTGCTAAAATAATTCTGTCGATGACAAACTGTACATAAAATGGCAAAAAAAACGCAAATAATGAAGTTCTGAAGGAAAATTGTTGATGTGGAGTGAAATAGATGCCCCTTCTGCATAGGTCACTGTTTTCTGTGGTCAGTTCCTACCCTCGTGGTCAAGTATAATGAACCGTTGTGTAATAACTTGTCCATCAATAATACTTCAACGGTTGTTCAAGTTGCAAAAGTACCGATCAATAAAATCCAGCCCCTTCTTGGTAGATGAACCGTTGTGTAATAATTTACCGTTGTGTAATAATTTACCGTAATGTAATAATTTACCGTTGTGAAATGATTCGTCGTTGTGTAATCATTTAACATTGTGTGATAATTTACCCACCAATAATACTTCAACGTTAGTTCAAGTTTCAGAAGCACCTAACAACAAAATCCATAATAGTCCATCACTTATCAAATGAAATAATATCGCAGAGCAACCAACTCGACATCATGCAGCCATCCTTCATTACAATCAGGTGCTCCCTAGTGATGATATCCGGGCCGGATTTATACGTTTGATTCACGATCGTGTTGACGAAGCGTTTTGGTGCACACGGACGGCTGGCCGTCGCATGCTCCGGGTGGTCTCAAAAAATTGTTTAGCTGAAGACAAATTTAATAACGTTTAAAAAACCATACCCTTCTATCGAAAGTTTTCGAGCTACGGCGTTCTGAAAATTTCAACCTCTATTTTTAACCCCTTAGAGATGACTGATAGTAACGCCCAGCATCGAGGATGAATTCTTAGAATGGAATCTAAATTAAAAACGCTGCAAATCCCTGCACAACGGTTTATTATTTTGTACAGATCACAGCTCTCTGTATAGATAACCCGTCTATATGACATAATATGTACTATTCTATACATAATATGTAGATCGCAGATCCTCCGTAGGTTGGTACCTAACCCCGTACTCGTTAGTAGGTACCTACCTAAATCACGAGTTAAATGTTGCTAAAATAATTCTGTCGATGACAAACTGTACATAAAATGGCAAAAAAACGCAAATAATGAAGTTCTGAAGGGAAATTGTTGATGTGGAGTGAAAAACGCTGCAAATCCCTGCACAACGGTTTATTATTTTGTACAGAATACCCTTCTGTTACAGATCACAGCTCTCTTTATAGATAACTCGTCTATATAATATAATATGTACTATTCTACACATATTATGCAGATCGCGGACCCTCCGTAGGATAGTACCTAACCCCGTACACGTTACTAGATACCTGCCTAAACCGTTGTGTAATAATTTGCCCATCAATAATACTTCAACGGTTGTTCAAGTTGCAAAAGTACCTATCAACAAAATCCAGCCCCTTCTTGGTAGATGAGCCGTTGCGTAATAATTTACCGTGGTGTAATAATTTACCGTTGTGTAATAATTTACCGTTGTGTAATAATTTTCCGTTGTGTAATAGTTTGCCATTGTGTAATAATTTACCCATCAATAATACTTCAACGGTTGTTCAAGTTGCAAAAGTACCAATCCAGAAAATCTAGCCCCTTCTGGGTAGATGAGCCGTTGTGTAATAATTTACCATTGTGTAATAATTTGCCATTGTGTAATGATTTACCCATCAATAATACTTCAACGGTTGTTCAAGTTGCAAAACTACCGATCAACAAAATCCAGCCCCTTCTGGGTAGATGAGCCGTTGTGTAATAATTTACCGTTGTGTAATAATTTACCGTGGTGTCATAATTTACCGTTGTGTAATAATTCACCGTTGTGTAATAATTTGCCATTGTTTAATAATTTACCCATCAGTAATACTTCAACGTTTGTTCAAGTTTCAGAAGTACCTACCAACAAAATCCAATAGTCCATCACTTGCCAAATGAAATAATATCGTAGAACAAACAACTCGACTTCATACAGCCATCCTTGATTACAATTTAATCAGGTGCTCCTTAGTGATGAAATCCCGGCCGGATTTATACCGTTTGATTCACGATCGTGTTGACGAAGCTTTTTGGTGCACACGAACGGCTGGACGTAAAGTGCTCCGGGTGGTCTCAAAAAATTGTTTAGCTCAAGACAAATTTAATATCGTAAAAAAACCATACCCTTCAATCAGAAGTTTTTGAGATACGGCGTTCTGAAAATTGCAACCCCTATTTTGAACCCCTTAGAGATGACTGACAGTAACGTCGAGCTTCGAGGACCAACTAGACCCCGAACGGAACCTATAACCCGAATTTCAACAATTTTGTTTCATGGTAACTAAGAAAAGTGGCCCGTACGGCGTACGGCGTACGGCGGACAGACAGAAATATTTTTATTGCAGTTTTGGATTCTACATACCTTGAAACGTAGACCATCAAATTTTGAGGGGGGTCAGAATTTTTTTTCATGCTCGATTCCAATGGTTCATTATTCAAAATAATAAACCAAAAAATAAAAAAAAGATATACAAGAAGTCATGGGTACAACTCCTCACTGGGCTGTCAGTGTTGGAGAATACAGTTCACTCGTAGGTACATCCTATGCAATTTAAGTTTATTGTCCCCAAGAAGATATAGGTTAGTTTTCAGTGTAGAATACACATTTTTCATGTTTTTGCAGATGCAGCCCTCGAAAACTTTCTTACTACAAAATTCATGTCAGATTAACCCTTCGGTTGGAAAAGGTTGCCAACCTACTATCCACCAGAACTATCATACCATACAAGCTAATATTAGGGCTTTTACTGTCCATTTTCGAGGAAGTGGCTTTAATGACAGTAGTACTTGTATTATTGCGTTACGTATGAGAACTAGGTCACGTTGTTCCGATAGACTAAATACCTAGGTAGGTATTTAAGGTACTTAAATACCAAAGTAACACACTCAGTTTTGATGCATCGGTTCCTTGCACTTTATCTATAGTTTGTTTAACAAGGTAGATGGGGGGGGGGGGGGGTCACATTTTGATAGGGATGCTACCTGCGGTATCCTAGGAAACACGGAATTATGCTGATTTATCGTTACTCCATCGTTTCGCCGTGTGGAAACTTGGGAGGATTTTAATAAAGTTTACACAACTACCAACTTGACTAAACTTAATGCTGTGGTTTGAATACGCCTCAGTCTCTCTTCAATATCAACATCAGAATCTTCACTCCAATTATCCGTGTTTACATCTCTCTAACTAACCTAACCCTTTGCCCTCTCGTTTCCATCTATTTGATTGTTTCACTCCCCACTTCGCAACCAACCAAACTCACTGGCTCCCTCGAGGGTTTTTCGTACTGTTAGATTAACTCAACCTTTTGTTAACCCTATCATAATGGGCTCATCATTTATACCATGTAATTTCTTCATGATCAAACATCATTAAACGATACCTACTTTTCAGAATCGTGGTATTACCTACCTAATTGGCCTCGATTTATTCCAGTTAACCCATACGTATGGTGTAAAATTTTGGTCATATAAGTCGAATAGGTATGCAAGTTACCTACATTATGAATTAATGGAAGAGCATAAACGTGGTAGACAGCTGTAATGATGAAGCCATCCATAGCTCAACTACTTGTAGAAGCGCAGGGTCTTCGGATCCTACCTTCTAGATATCCTACTTTGTATAGGTACCTACCTATCTAAATGTGTGTTTTGGTGTAATCAACTACCTTGATTTCTTTTTAGAGCAATAACATCCTCTCTAGAAATAGGTAATGGGGTTACTACTGATGGGGATCAATTTAGGGATTCGGGAATGAGATAGAGGAACTTCGGACCTCAAAAATTACATCGCAATTTGAACAGTGTATTTTGAATGCATTTGTCAAGAGTTAGACTTGTGTACGCTAGTGTAGGTATTTAAAAATCCTTGTCATCTTCACCTAATGCTCATTCATCCGATTTCGATAAATATGACAGCATAATTCTCTGAGTATTAAAACTTAATATCTATTAATATTAATATAAACTCCGCCTTTTTATCAAAACAACAATCATCCTGATTTGTCTCTGCCTTTTTGTAATAAGGCCTTCTTTTATGAGCTAAAACTGTTGATGACAATCAGGCCGACCAATAAGGCCGGAAGACCAGCCATGTGAATGAAACGCTGCATATTATTAAACGACGGTTTATTATTTTTCTGTATAGATACCCCTTCTGCGTAGATCACTGAATTCCTATTAGCCTAAGACCCGAATTAATAGGGTAGTTTTTTGTGTTGAATACCTACCCAAGTACCCACCCACGCAGCCACTGGTACGACAAAAATGCCAACAGCGTCAAAGTATAAGCTCTCTGTTGTTTGACAAATACAGTAACATACGTAAATATCCATTTTTTGTAACGCGTCATTTCGGCCCCACGAACCCCGGCCCACCCAGTAATTTTGAAATTCTGATGGTCGCTGAACTTAAGTAGGGCCCTCGAAAAATCCCTAAATGTTTAACTATGTTGTATGATTCGCTTGACCGTGAAAAACAAACTTGCATCTACCTATCAACAAACAGGTAAAAAACTACCTATTAACAAAATTAATATCTTTCTTCAAATGAAATCACATCACGGACCAACAAACTCGATTTCACAAAGCCAAACCAAATATCTATTTTTGTTCATGGTAACTAAGAAAAGTGCCAGGTACGCCGTACGGACAGAAATTTCTTTATTTCATTTTCGGATTCTACGTACCTTGAAAGGCAAACCATCAAATTTTATAGGGGGGGGGGGGGGACATTTTTTCCAAAGATTTATTATTGAAAATAATGAAATAAATAGCTTATAAGACATCATGCTGATTTTTGTATGATTTTTTCCCCTTCTGTACAAAAAAGGCATTGTTTTGTAAGACGTCTAGGCTCGTAGTTCAACTTTTTTTTTTGTACTGTATGAATCAGGTAAGTAGGTATACCTGGAATACAAAGATTTCAAAACCTGCAAATAAATTGAGTGCAACTTTGGTGATTTTGACTTTTTGTTTAGGTGTATCAATTGGTTGTTAATTCATAATAATTATATTGCTTCCTCAACGACAGTTTTTATCCTTTACGTGGAAGGAAGAGAGGAATACCATATATCTTTCCCCTTTGTCAAGAAAATGTTATCAACGGCCGACATGTTTGCCCGGGAATGCTGGCCATTATTTAGGTGACCAATGGCTCAAGCAGACCCTACGTATACCATTGTCTGGGTAAATGCCTTCGTACGGATGCCCTTTTACGATTGATTTTTCTCCCCAGAAATAAATAAATAGTATAGTATACCCTCTCCAACTGGGAAAATTATATCGGCGGATGCGTAGCTATGAAATTATACCAACTCAATTTTGGTGAAAAATTAGAATTATGAAGTTATAGCGGCACTATAGAGTAGTTAGGTGGGCATGAGAGCAGCAATGAGGGGGTAGGGACTGGGTTTAGAATGGATATATAATCTCCATTCTAAAACTCGAAAGGAACAGAACTTATAAGTGTTCACCATCCCATGTGAAAGTGGCTGATATAAATAAACTCTTCATGATGAGTGTAATGTCATGCAGTAGAAGTCGCTTATATGGATCGAATTAGTACTGACTGGAAACAATCACTATTCGCGAACAATCTGTATAGGCGACTGCTGGTACTATGTACTTGTGGTGATTTTAGCCAGTTTTACCGACACTGGCGAATTGTGACTCTCAAAGTTGACCATCGGTTTTTTTGGTTTATATTCTGTGAATAATACACCTATGTATTCGCTCAGCAAAAAATTCTTATAACACCCCCCCAAAATTTTTTCGTTTCCGTTTCAAGGTGCGTACAATTCCAAAAATGCAATATCCGTCCGCCGTACGCCGTATCACGTGTACTGGCTTCATTTTCGGTCTAAAAAATTCGTTCTTTCGCACACATGCTCCATTTGGGCCCTAGTTGTGTCCCGAAACTTTTCAGCCCGATCAGAATATACCCAGGGGTGTTATGAGTAAAAATGTGTATAAAAATAGGTACTTTTTCTGTTTTAGTAACATGTTCGTAACAGGAGCTTTTGAGGTATCGTTTTCCATGTTTTTGGGGACGACAAGACCGAATATGAAGTCGATTTTGACCAAAGAGTATGAAAATCGAGGTTCTACCAGATGTTCAGCTCCCAAAATTGATTTTTTATGAGTCAAAAGCCTGCGACATCGTCTGAAATCACCATCAATTTGTAGAATAACACTAGAAAAAGTGTCAACACGTGGATCAAGATGATTAAATGGCACTACCAGTGATCAAAGATAATTTGAAAAAAAAAGGAGCGTACCTAATTCGTGTGTTGGGGCCAAAATTGGTGGAAACCACCAGAAATAGCTATTTCAATTATTTTACATGATAAAAACGATAAATGAACAGCCAACATTTCTGTAGGTGTATGTCCAATAGAATAATAAACCCATGTGACAAGGACTTTGCAGCGTTTTTTTTTTTTGAGGCACTTATTATTAAGACTGATAAAGTTGTCTTCTCTGTCGGGTCATCATTTAGTACCACTTTTGGTGAATATATACCAATTTCGGAGATTTATGCCGTTTTACCCATTTTGTCGACTTTGAACCCCCCCCCCCCCCCCCCAAAAAAAAAAACAATACTATAAGCGACCTTTGGATCACTACTCCTTATTCCTTTAACAGCCTTTCTACTAAGGACTTCTACTGTACTTTACCTTCATGCATGGATTAAAGCAAAATAAAACAATACGCTGATTAGTATCATTTTACACCCTAGCACCTCGTTTATATTCGCCTTCGCCTGTAGTAGCTATACCTATTGAGGAATGTGTAGAGCGAATATTATCTTCTAACCTATCGAAACAATATAAATACGGTTGTGTAACTCGAGTATTTTTGTGTACCTACTCAGTTTCGAGTAGGTGTTTATTGAATAACTTGGAAAGTTTAAATCTGATAGCGAACTGTTACATTGGTTCCGTTACGTTGGCACATCACTTTTTGACATCTTCATAACAACTACCTACCATCTACAAACTAATCACTCGCAATGAAACGTGAAATTCAATTTGAAAAAATAAAAAAAATATAAAAATATAAAAAAACGAATTCATTTAAAGATTTATTTATCTTTGATTTAGAGATTTATTCACTTTAAAAATTTATCCACTGGATAATAATCTTTGATTCAAGAGTTTATCCACCGTATCACTCGAATTTTCAAGTACATCCAACATGCTCCCTTTCGGGCAGAAAAAAAAATGAAGAAACTCAACAAACTGTCAATCTGTAAGGACAAAATCAAAGCTGTGACTGGATTCAGTCAAGTGACGTGCAAAGCTCGAATCACCCTTATTATCCCTGAAATTTTTTTCATGTTCCTTTCTTTATCCTTTCTCTAAACTTCCTACCAGTTTGAACACAATAGTTGAGCACACAAAAATACTTTAATTTATACACACCGCTTTTATCTTGAACATTAATTTTATCTTTAACTAAAACTAACGAAGATCTGAGATTGTTTTGGTTTATTATTCTGTGAATAATACACCTATGTAATAGCTCAGCAAAAAATTTTTATAACACCCCCTCAAAATTTTTTCTTTTACGTTTCAAGGTGCGTAGATACCAAAAATGCAATGTCCGTCCGCCGTACGCCGTCCGCCGTATCACGTGTACCGGCTTCATTTTTGGTCTAAAAAGTCGTTCTTTCGCACACATCCTCTATTTGGGCCCTTGTTGTGTCCCGAACATTTTCAGCCCGATCGGAATATACCCAGGGGTGTTATGAGTGAAAATGTGCACAAAAATAGGTACTTTCTGTGTTTTAGTAACTTGTTAGTAACATGAGCTTTTGAGGTATCGTTTTTCATGTTTTTGGGGACAAGAAGACCGAAAATGAAGTCGATTTTTACCAAAGAGTGGGAAATTGAGGTTCTACCAAATGTTCAGCTCCCAAAATTGATTTTTCGTGAGTCAAAAACCTGGGAAATCGTCTGAAATCACAATCAGTTTGTATAATAACACTGGAAAAAAAGTTTCAACACATGGATCAAGACGATTAAATGGCACTACCAGTGATCAAAGATAATTAAAAAAAAAAAAGGAGCGTATCTAATTCCTGTAATTCGTGTTTAGGGGGTCAAAATTAGTGGAAACCATCAGATATAGCTATTCAAATTATTTCACGTGAAAGAAACAATAAATGAACAGCCAACATTTCTGTTGGTATGTCCAGTAGAATAATAACCCATGTGACAAGTACTTTGCAGCGTTTTGGTTTATTATTCTGTGAATAATACACCTATGTATTCGCTCAGCAAAAAATTTTATAACACCCCCTCAAACTTTTTTCTTTTCCGTTTCAAGGTGCGTAGATTCGAAAAATAATGCAATGTCCGTCCGCCGTACGCCGTATCACGTGTACCGGCTTCATTTTCGGTCTAAAAAAGTCGTTCTTTCGCACACATGCTCCATTTGGGCCTAGTTGTGTCCCGAAACTTTTCAGCCCGATCGGAATATACCCAGGGGTGTTATGAGTGAAAATGTGTGTAAAAATAGGTACTTTTTGCGTTTTAGCAACATGTTGGCAAGATGAGCTTCTGAGATACCGTTTTCCATGTTTTTGGGGACGAGAAGACCGAATATGAAGTCGATTTTGACCAAAGAGTGGAAAATTGAGTTCTACCAAATTGTCAGCTCCCAAAATTGATTTTTTATGAGTGAAAAACCTGGGAAATCGTCTGAAATCACAAACAGTCTGTATAATAACACTAGAAAAAGTTTCAACACGTGGATCAAGACGATTAAATGGCACTACCAATGATCAAAGATAAGTTGAAAAAAACGAAAAAAAACGTAGGTACCTAATTTGTGTTTTAGGGGCCTAAATTAATGGAAATCATCAGAAATAGCTGTTTCGATTATTATGCATGATAGAAACAATAAATGAACAGCCAACATTTCTGTAGGTGTGTCCAATAGAATAATAAACCCATGTGACAAGGACTTTGCAGCGTTTTTAGTTTCACATCCTACTTTGAACCCATTAGAAGTTTTATTTTATCAAGAAATTATGGTATACTGATCCACATCTTCTCCTCAATCGTTGCTTCCTTACGAAAGAAGGAAGGAATTTCAAAACGGGTTAGGGAAGCTACGACTGAGGAGAAGATCTTATATAATAATTATTATGTCCAATGTGCCTTCACTTAATGTGTATTATCCGACGATGCATTTAATTTTTTTTTGTAATGTTTATTACTGAGTGCATTTTTCGTGTATTAGCGTAGTAGACCACCTTTCAGTAACTCCGTTTTATTCTTTTTAACTACCATTTCCACAGAAAAGATTGTTTACTGGCATTATAATATCCCTCAAGTGACGATTTCCAACTGTGGACCGCTTTTGAGGCGAGGCCTTTGTGGAGAGGCCCAGCGTCATCTTTCATTTTGCTTTATTATTTTCAATAATGAACCCCTTTGGAATCGAGCATGAAAAGAAAAATTATAATCCCCCCCCCCCCCCCCTAAATTTGATGGTTTCCGTTTCAAGGTATGTAGAATCTGAAAATGCAATAAAAAACGCTGCAAATCCCTGCACAATGGTTTATTATTTTGTACAGCATACCTTCTGTTGCAGATCTCTCCGCATAGATAACCCTTCTTATAATATATGTACTATTCTATAGGTATTATGTAGATCGCAGACCCTACGTAGGTTAGTACCTAACCCCGTACTCGTTACAAGGTACCTACCTAAATCACGAGTTAAATGTAGCTAAAATAATTCTGTCGAACTCAAACAATAACTAAACTGGCCAAGAGAAACAAAAATAATGAAGATCTGAAGGAAAATTGTTGGTGTGGCGTGAAAAAAGTTGCAAACGTACCTACCAACAAACTCCAGCCCCTTCTACGTAGATGGTATAATGAACCGTCGTGTAATAATTTACCGTTGTGTAATAATTTACCATTGTGTTATAATTTACCCATCAACAATAAGTACTTCAACGTTTGTTCAAGTTTCACTACCTATCAACAAACTCAAAAAGAGCCATATCATCGACTTCATACTCCGACAAATATAATCGACTTCATACTCATTGACTCAAATGATCGACTTCATACTCCGTGAATATAATCAGGTGCTCCCTAGCAATGACGATCTCCAGCCAATTCCCGATTGTTAGCGCGTCCCTAGTGATGATATTTGGACTGAACGTATACAATTTCATTCATCCAGCTGTTGTAAAAGCCTGTTGGCGGAAACTTTTGGGCCTTACTGTGAACGAACGGCTGGACGTACAATGCTCCGGGTGGTCTTTAAAAACTCCCAAGTTCGAGAACTATTTAAAACCGCAAAAAAAGTCGAGATAGCGGCGTCCTGGAGATTTCAACCCCTATTTTACACCCCTTAGAAATGACTGATATTAACGCCGAGCTTCAAGGACCAACTAGACCCCAAATGGGGCATATAAACCGAATTTCGTCATATCTGTTTCATGGTAACTAAGAAAAGTGCGAAGTACGGCGTACGGCGGACTGTCAGAAATTTTGGTTTATTATTTTCAATAATGAACCTTTGTAATCGAGCATGGAAAAAAATTTATAACCCCTCCTCAAAATTTGATGGTTTACGTTTCAAGGTACCTGTATGTAGATTCCGAAAATGGAATTAAAAAAAAAAATCTGTCCGTCCGCCGTACGCCGTACGGAGTACCTACTTTTCTTATTACTATGTGCCAAAATTGACGAAATTTGGTTCATAGGTCCCGTTTGGGGTCTAGCTGGTTCTCGAAGCTCGGCGTTACTGTCAATCATCCCCAAGGGGTGAAATATAGGGGTTGAAATCTCCAGGACGCCGTTATGTCGAATTTTTTTACGGGTTTAAATATTTTTTGAACTTTTTAAGAGTTTTTTTTGTCTTTCAAAGAATTTTTTGGAGTTTTTTAAGACCACCCGGAGCATTGTACGCCCAGCCGTTCGTTCACATAAAGCCCAGAAGTTTGCACCGACAGGAATTTTCGACAGCAGGGCGAATGAAATGGTATACATTCAGCCCAAATATCATCACTAGAGACGCGCTAACAATCGGGAATTGGCCCGAGATCATCATTGCTAGGGACCACATGATTATATTCACGGAGTATGAAGTCGAGTTGGTTGTTCTGTGATATTATTTCATTAATTTGAAAAATGATGGCTCTTTTGGAGTTTGTTGATAGGTAGTGAAACTTGAACAAACGTTGAAGTAAGTACTTATTGTTGATGGGTAAATTATAACACAATGGTAAATGATTACACAACGGTAAATTATTACACGACGGTTCATTATACCATCTACGTAGAAGGGGCTGGAGTTTGTTGGTAGGTACTTTTGCAGCTTGAACAACCGTTGAAGTATTATTGATGGGCAAATTACTGCAAAACGGTAAATTATTACTCAAAGGTAGATGATTGCACAACGGTTCATATACTATCTACGTAGAAGGGGCGCCTATATTGGTAAATTATTACAAAATGGTTTATTATTTGCCTTATGCTTCATGAATAACTACAAAATAATTAATGATTGAATTATTGAATCCCGCGCATTTGTAGGAAACTTTAATTCCGGGGGCGGCTGCAGTACTCGATTTAGGGCTTTCCCTTGGGGGTGGGGGTGGGGACTCGAGGGTCTTGACCACAGAAAACATTACGCTGAAGGGCATTTATACAGGTAAATAATAAATCTTTGTGTAATAATTTGCAGCGTTTTTTATTGCATTTTTCGGATTCTCCATACCTTGAAACGGAAACCATCGAACTTGGAGGGGGGGGGGGGGGGGGGGGGGTTAAAAAATTTTTCATGCTCGATCCCAAAGGTTCATTATTGAAAATAATGAACCAAAAGCACTTTTCTTAGTTAACATGAGCCAAATTTGACGAAATTCGGTTTATAGGTCCCATTTGGGGACTAGTTGGTCCTCGAAGCTCGGCGTTACTGTCAGTCATCCCTAAGGGGTGAAAAATAGGGAATGAAATCTTCAGGGCACCGTTATCTCGAATTTTTTTTACGGTTTTAAATAGTTCTCAAACTTGGGAGTTTTGTAAGATCCGGAGCATTGTACGTCCAGCCGTTAGTTCACAGTAAGGCCCAGAAGTTTGCACCGACAGGCATTTTCAACAGGATGGTGAATGAAATTGTATACATTCAGCCCAAATATCATCACTAGGGACACGCTAACAATCGGGAATCGGCCCGAGATCATCTTCGCTAGGGAATACCTAATTATAATCACGGGCGGCTGTATGAAGTCGAGTTGGTTGTTCTGTTGATATTATTTCATTTGAAAAATGATGGCTCTTTTGGAGTTTGTTGATAGGTAGTGAAACTTGAACAAACGTTGAAGTATTATTGATGGGTAAATTATAACATAGTGGTAAATTTTTATACAATGGTAAATTATTACACGACGGTTCATTGTACCATCTACGTAGAAGGAGCTGGAGTTTGTTGGTAGGTACTTTTGCAACTTGAACAACCGTTGAAGTAATATTGATTGGCAAATTATTACGCAACGGTAAATTATTACTCAAAGGTAAAGTGTTACACAATGGTTCATTATACTATCTACGTAGAAGGGGCCCTATACAGGTTGTCGTGATATCACTCCTTGTATATTGTAAAGACTTCGCAAATAAACTCGTGGGTGAAGTGGTAGACGTGGGCAGGCAGCTCGAGAGAGCTGGAAGGGATCCCCACCATCCTCCACGTGAGTGGAGGATGGAGGGAGCATAGTCCCTGGACTATATAAACTCGCCTCCTTCACCTTCTATTTCATTCTGCGCTCTCCTTAAGTCGCCGACTTATCTCTCTCTCTTCCTCTCTCGTAAAAGATCCCACACTGGTATATCTACCTGGCATGTCCTAAAAGAACCCAGACTGGTATACTCCACGGGGCATGTCCGAAAGAACCCAGACTGGTATACTCCACTGGGCAGATCCTAAAAGAACCCAGACTGGTATACTCCACTGGGCATGTCCGAAAGAACCCAGACTGGTATACTCCACTGGGCACATCCTAAAAGAACCCAGACTGGTATACTCCACTGGGCACCTCCCGAAAAGAACCCAGACTGGTATACTCCACTGGGCATAACCCAATGCCTTCTCATCCTTTCTAATTTCAAACCACAACACAAGTAAATTATTACACAACGGTTTATTATTTGCCGTATGCTTCATGAATAACTAAATAATAATTAATGATTGTATTATTGAATCCCTTGCATTTGTAGGAAACTTTAATCCCGGGGCCGAATCCAGTACTCGATTTATGGCTCTATAGGTGGGGGGGGGGGGCCTCGAGGGTATTGACCACAGAAAACAGTGATCTACGCAGAAGGGGCATCTAGACAGGTAAATAATAAACCTTTTTGTAATAATTTGCAGCGTTTAGTGGGGGAGTTTAACTTCTGGTTGACATTTTTGGTTTTCCAGCTCTGTTTCGTGCCCTTCGGGTTAGGGGATTTTGGCTAATATATTGTTAAATATATTTGTTTGTCTTCATATTTTGCTTGTGTGATTTTAGCGAATTTTCAAAAAAAAATGAAGCTATTGCAATGGGTCCAAAATTTTCAGAACATGAATTTTTGAGATTTTTTCTTACGAAAAAAATCTCCGTATCAGAGCATCCTGAATTCATCCCTAGATTTTACTAATAATATATTATGTAGGATATATATACATATATGCATGTAAGACAGGTCTCCTGTTTTCTTCTATCTCAAACAATCAAAACTCGTCAGATGCAGTTTAATACTGTAATTACAAAGTAACAACAAAATTACAAAACCGAAAGTAATATTTAATTATCTGTAAGTACAGTGTATACAAAGGCTCGCCTGAATCTATAAAGAAAGTCATTTTTCCGAAGGGTAAATAAAGAAAATGAAAACTTCACAATTCGATGTTCACACTTCGGTGTACCAACTACTACTGAGCTCGTCCTATATAAGTTTAAACAATGTTTACAAATATTATCTTATCTTACTTGATAGGGAGCTCTAAGATGAGATTCAATGAACATCCTCCCTCTTCTAGATAAGAGTCCACTTAAGTGTTGGCATAAATATTTAAATTGAAAAAACAAATAAATAACAAGCATAAAAATAATAAGCATTTTTGACTTTGTCCAAATTTTTCTTTCAATTTTGTTTTGTGGTGGGGGGGTTGTTACTTGCTTCCGTGAACCGGGCATGGTATAGGCTTACTGACATGGTATAGACGACAATCGTTTTTCATAAATCCGACGTCAACTATGAAAAACGAATCTGAAAGCTTTTCGACTGTCGGGAATGGACAGATTCGAATTTCATCCATTTTATGTCTATTCAATTAATTACCATTTTTGATGTATACTTGTTCTCCTATTTTGAAAGCATAGTTTTTTC
This sequence comes from Leptopterna dolabrata, assembly GCA_954871275.1. Classification (NCBI taxonomy): domain Eukaryota; kingdom Metazoa; phylum Arthropoda; class Insecta; order Hemiptera; family Miridae; genus Leptopterna; species Leptopterna dolabrata. Next base: position 35,373,700 of record OX940975.1, on the reverse strand, counting down.
GGTGACTATCTATCCTGGTCTTGTTTATGTTATGAGCCCGTAAAGAATTTTCGTATGCATTGATCTTATCTTCTCTAATATCTCTAGTGCCGTGAAATTCGTTGGGATCTATACCTATCTATCGGCTTCCCATTCATCAGGTAATTCAGGTATTTTGTTGCACTGTGGATTGTGTTATTATATTCTTCCACACACTGATGAGCCACCGTAGTCCAAGCTATTTTCTTGCCATTCTCATTTATTTTGCACCTTATTCTGTTCACCAAGGTCTGATTCAGTCTTTCGTTCAACCCATTCGAGCAGGGACTGTCAACGGCAGTAAAGATATGAGTGATATTGTTGTCTTCCAAATATTTTTTAAATTCGTTCGAACTTAATCCTCCGTATTGATCTGTCAATAAAGTTTATATAGCGATTATTATTGTTCTGCGTATCACCCATTAATTTAATTAAATCGCTTGTTTGGTCTTTCGATGTTAGGATGTACGCGTATCTCGTGAAGTGGTCGACCAGTAGGTACAAATATTTTTTTGTGGATCTTCTACCACCAAAACCTCCTATCGTGTCTAGAGACATAATCTCGAAAGGCTCCATCGGTGGACCCAAATGTCCTAAGAAACCGATCAGTGTCCTTCTTCTAGTTTTATTTTTAATGCAAATTTCACAAGAAGCACAATATTTTCGCGCTCTATCATACACGTTTCGAAAGTGGTAATGTTGTTTTATGGTATTTATTACATGTTGTGAACGCGTTGGTATCACGCATACCAAGAGAAATATTTTCCTGACCTAGCTTTATTTCATTCATTTGAAGGAGATTGACCGTTCTGATAACATCTGGGCCATTATTAGAGTCACTGTCCAACACTGTACTTCTAAGCCTCTGTATTTGATTCTCCTGGATTATACTTGACCTCAAAATTGTATTGAAGAAGGTAATTAGTCGGACCAGTGGTTTATGGTCCGAGAAAACGGTGAATTTATTCCCCTGAAGCCAGTATTGCCAGTAACGCCTTCTTCTTTTTTTGTAGGTACCTCATTTAATTTCTTTGAGAAATAAGCCACTGGTTTTAATTGTCCGTTTTTTTAAGGCTGTTTTAGCACTGCTCCTAGCCCATCTAAACTCGCGTCAGTGTAAATAGGTAATGACCTATCAAATATTGCTAGAATGGGTGCTGATATCAGATAATTTGTTATCTGTTCCAAAGAGTCTGACATCTTTGTGTCCATATAAAATCGACATTTTTCCGCAGGAGGTTATGAAATGGCTCTAAGATCGTTGTACTGTTTGGAATGTACTTGTGATAGAAATTGATCTTTCCCAAAATTTGCCGGATGTGTGTTCTATTTTTAGGTATTGGGAAATTTTTTATTGATATCACGTTACCATTTAAAGCCTGCATAAGAACTTCAATATGTTGAATATGCTCGTCGAATGTTTTTGAAAAAATAAGGAGGTCGTCTATGTAATTAATGCAGAATTCTCCCAAATTATCGTCTGAGTATTCCTGATAGTATTCGCTGGAAAATTACGGGAGAATTTTTTATGCCAAAAGGCATTGCCACCCACTGCCAGTGACCCTGCTGAGTGACAAAAGCCGTCTTGTATCTGTCCTTCACGCGTATTGGTATAGACCAGAATATCTAATGTTGTAAACCACGCACTTCCTTGAGTTTTTATTATTATATCGTCTATTAATGAAAAAGGCTGGCTGTCCGGGACTAACAACTTATTCAAATCTCTAAAGTCAATGCATAATCTTTCTTCTCCTTGCGAGATCCATCGTCAGTTTTCTTATAGGCTAACGTAACGGGCGAGGCAAAAGGCGAACAAGATTCTTCTATCAACCCTTCTTTCAATAATTCTTCTATCTGGTTCTCAGTTTCCTGTTGATCCCCAAATGAGCATCGATAGGGCTTTTTGAAACGTATCGATTTTCTATCAGTTGTATATGCGCTTCATAATCCTTCACTTTCCCTGTGTCATATTTATTTTTGGCAAAAAGCGATGAATACTTACCTTATCTACTAAGTGATAGGTAGGTATATCACCTTCTGTTTTCGATCATCTAAGTGTTCTGTTTTAGCCTCGAAATCTTGTATGGGTATGAAGTCATTCCAATTGATGTGTATTTCCCTCTCAGGGGTTGGTTGTTTACTCCCACTTTTTTCTGGCGCTTGTGAACTCTGGAGGTTCTCATCCTGACACAATCTAAAATCTCGAATACTGTCGAGGCCTATGAGAATATCATATTTGAATTCCCTATTGCCTGTTAAAAAAATCTCATTGTTTTCTCGACGTTATAAATTTTCAATCGCAAGTATACTATTCCTTGTACTTGTCCTCTCCGCTCATTGTCCTGAAAGTGTAGGGTTTCATTATTTGCATATTTCTACCTAACTTCTGTAAAAATTCGTATTTAATCATCGTAATATTAGCTCCGGGATCCCCGGTCGATTTTCTACGAGCACTTTAAGTTCAATAAACGAAGGCAAATCTAGTTTTTTTGATCCGGAATCTTACTGTTTAAGGCGTCCTCTAATTCTGTGTTATTAGCTACCTTAATATACCCATTGGGTGATTTCTTACCTATTTCTACAAAATTGTTCCGGATGATAACGGCTCGGGCATCCCAATTTGCCACAAACTGTGCAAGGGGACTTCCCTTGTTCCTGATTCTTATTAGAGTTTGATTTATTACTAGTACTGTTGTTCGAACTCTCCGAATATTTAAACTTGAATGTCTTATTCGCAAGTGATTCTAACTGATTGAGCTCGATCATCAATTTGCTTTGAGTTTCGATCTCTCTTTTGTTCAGTTTCTCGCGGATAAACGGGGGTAAGCCTACTGCAATGTGCATGACTCTAGATTTTTCAGTAAGGTCAAGGTTTAAGGTAAGGAAATCATATGGGTTAAGGTTTTCAGTAAGGCTCTGCATCGACCAGTAAATTTAATTTTTTAACAGCGTATTCTGTTTACGACCCTTTTATAAATCTAAAATTATACGCGAACGCAACGTCAGACCAACCTTTATCTCCATATGTATCCAAAAATGACTGGATCCAATCCGCCCAAGTGTTGTCGTTACCGTCGAAAATCTTCCGGGTGGCTGAGTACCAATCCGTTGGGGAACCTTCCAGGAATAGGCGTAGAGCTTCTGAGCGCTGATTGTCTGTTATCTCCATCCTTTGGCATTCTAATACGAAGGTGTTCAGCCACGATTTTGCGTTCTGGTTTCTACCGGTGAACTTGTCCTATTACCATGTCCTTTGTCAACGATGATAAACTATTTTTCGTCTCCAATACAACATGCTCTTTGACCGTTGAGTAGATGGTCGACGCGGTCGATTCGTCCAAGGAGATACCGTCAAAACAAACATTACGTTCTTCGTCGAGGTATATTTTCGTAAGATCGTCCCCCAGCGTGATAACGAGGTTTCGAACTTGTCCGCACTTCTTTATCGACTTTATCCCTCCTTGAATGATCTTGTTTTTGATTAATTCGGCGTGGCACGACGGTGACCGAGCATCCGCCGGAAATAAAATATACTTCTTGTTGATCACACTGTTGGATGGTCTTGATTTGATGAACTGTTGTTTTTTTATCTGATGGCGATGCTTCCGCAGCCAGTTGGAATTTAGCACGGATCGACATTTCGAAAGTGATGGAAACGTTATAGATTTGTAAGATAGGTCTCCTCTTTTCTTCTGTCTCAACAAATCAATACTCGTCAGATGCAGTTTAATACTGTAATTACAAAATAACAACAAAAGTACAAAAACGAAAGTAATATTTAATCATCTGTAAGTACAACGTATACAAAGGCTCACCTGAATCTATAACGAAAGTCACTTTTCCGAAGGGTAAATAAAAAGAAATGAAAACTTCACAATTCGTCGATGTTCACACATCGGTGTACCAACTACAACTGAGCTCGTCCTATATAAGTTTAAACAATGTTTACAAATATTATCTTATCATACTTGCTATAGAGCTCTAAGATGAGATTCAATGTACAGCGAATCTTACATATATATAGGTATATATGAAATGTATCCTCTATTGTTTATTTTCGATAGTTAGCCTTCTTCAGAAAATCAGCCTAGCTCCACGATAAAGTCAGGTTAAAGAGTCCATGTACGTTTCTCACTTTTTATACAAAATGCTGGCATAAAATGGTCTGATGAATATCACGTTATTAACCAAGTGCAGGTATTAAAAATTTTCGTAGACAAAATTTATTGATTAATTTGAACTTAATGGTGGTAGATTTATAATACTTGGCAAATCTTACCCCATCTGAATATTTGAAATCTGAATAACCAACAATAGTCTCAGTTCTGATGAATTAAAAGTTAAGTTCTTATTTGAAAGATAGCACATTAACATA